>JAUCBJ010007629.1:0-171046 GCA_032718475.1 Nemertoderma westbladi
AGAAGGAACTTATATTTGAAAGACTTATGTTTCATATTTGAGATGCAAAGGTTTATATTATTCTAAACTTATGCAGTTTATATTTATATTTAAGTAAAGACTTATAGTTAGTAAGATTTATATTTAGTAAGAATTTATATTTTATATTTACGTGATTATTTCGAACTTATGCAATTTATATTGTTCCGAATACTATATTTTATAAGCAGTATTTGTATTTACAGTGTAAAAGAGAAAGTTTTATAGACAGAAAATTTTGTGCTCAGAAAGACTCATATTTGTAATTATTCCAAAACTTATGCAATCTACATTTAGGTACGAAAGTATTTGTAATTACTTGAATTTATGCAATATTTGAGATGCAATAGTAGATGGAAGACTCGCGAGCCTTTCTTATTGTTTTCATTTATTTGTATTTGTAATTGTTTGAATTTATGCAATATTGAGATGCAATAGATTTATATTGGTGAATTTAATTTAGATTTATATTGTACTTACTTAGTAAAGCCTTAAACACGTAAAGTTTGAATTTGTAATTATTTTGTATCGAATCATTACGTAGAAAGGAAGTATTGTTTGAAACTTAATTGTAAATATGTAAGTACGCCCTAAGTATTCTATAGTTTGATTGATTATTGGTGAAAACCGTATATTTTATGCACGATAATATCCTGTTTTCATGGAGCGGTATAGAATTATATTCCCTAAATGCCGTGGATTTTCAAAAATTTTATTTTATTCGAATTAACTTTGTAAAGATTGCTTTGAGTTCTCATTCGTATTGGTTCTATCTATTATGCATCTATCGGTCAGGTGGTTCAGTAGCTCAGTTGGTAGAGCGTTGGAAATTATAAGTGTAGTAGGTATCGAGTTCGAATCCTAGTAAGTGCGAATTATTTTTTGTGCAGAATTTCAACTCATTTAAATTAACCGCTACAAATTAATTGCATTTATCTGTACCAATAAGGCTGTAGTTATTTGATTGTAACCAATGTCGTGCAAGTTATATATTAGCTGGACCAATAAGCTATCTTTAAAATCTTGTTAGAACTCATAGAACAATCGAGAATTTTCTCGATTGATTGCGGCACAAATTTAGTATATAAAGGTGCGATTCGTTCATTAGTTATCAATTACTTCACTATTCTCAGATTTATTCTGTCGTGCTTAGTTTATTCTCAGATTACATTGTATTATAATTGTGTCTTCTGTAATAAAGTCAGAATATTCTCTCAGCCTTTCTGTTTTACTATGGTTTCACTACGGTGAATAAACTCAGGGACAGGATGGCCGGCTAGAGATCGGGCCGCAGCAATGAACGGGAACATCACGGGAATGTAGACGAGAGACAACCCGCAATACCATCTAGTGTTATTCGCCCATCGCCTGAAAGGTTAGACAGCGTTCGATCCTTGCTACCTAAGTGTAAGACCAAAAGATAAAAGGTAGACGTAGTGACACGCTGCAAGCCTAAAATTACATCATAGGGACTGTACTGTCTTGATTCAGGAAAAAACCGCAGTAGACCTTCATATTCCTACGGGGAGAGGAGAGAGAACAGATACTAGTACGCAGATAGGACGTAGGCACACCGGTACAAGGCATACACATTGGTTAGGGTGCAGCAAACTGTACGCTTAACTCTTGCTAAGTACAGGTGTGTGTGCGACTATTTGCCGTACAACGGTGTTCAGTGCATCAGAACTTGTAGGCTAGAGGGTTGCTGTGTTTTCACCTGAATTGGGATTGTACCGTTCAGGCGGTAGGGCAGTTTACATACTAGGCGCAAATAAATTGAGGCTATCAGGGATATACTAACATCTACCGTGTCCCCGCCAACGCCCTAATAGGAAGTTACCCGGACTACCTGGGTGACTAAAATTCTAGATAGGAGCCAGGATAGCTATTAATACCTGTACGCCTACAGTAGTAAACTAACACATCTCTTCTCAGTATCAGGGACCTGGTACCTAAAATTGCCGAATTCTGGGCGTAGTATTAACCTTATGCCTGAATTTGAGTCCTGGAAATACGCAAGAGGGGAAGGAACCTTATCATTCGTGAGTATTGGACCTACAAGTTATAAAATTAGAATATTCGTAAAATGCACACCGTACCCAGTAATTATATATGTGAAGGAGCAAAACTGCTTTGACCGTTCAGAATTAACACACGCGCGTTAGAAATTATTTACACCTCGAAATATATAAAATTAACTTTCGTCCTTACTGCACTTTGCTCGCTAGTTAGACATCTCCAAATCTGCTCTGTACCTAGCTAGCGTCCCTTTGCCCAACCATATAAATCACACCGCGGCAAAGTATACGAGCCTCTTAGTCCGTCAGTGAGTCAGCCTGATTTTAGGATTCGCTGCGCGGGATTTTGTTTTATCGAAGTTTGTCTGCTCGTAGACTGTTTTCTGCCTCACCGGTTAAAAGAGATCGATACTGCAATATATTCGCTTACTTGGGGTTTACTGTTTTGGTGAGAAGGTCGGATTTATGATTTGATTTACAAACTTTACAGTAGGATATTGCAGGTATTGTTACCGTCTCTTCCGATAGTAGGAATAGGGTCTCGTTCGAATTCACGGTGTAATAAGATGTGATGTTTCGCGCCGCACTTTGCACACTTTACGTCGGAGTAACAGGTTCGCCGTTGGTGTCCTGGTCTGAGGCAATTATAGCATAACCGCTTATCCCACATGACTTCATGTCTGTCTACCAGGGATTTCAATAGGAATTCAGCACATGCACTCAAACGGTGGGTCCCGTCGCACAGCGCACAGTTTGGTTTGATGTTACTCACTTTACCTTGGGTAACGTTATGCACTCTCGTTCTTTCTTCGGGCTTTCTTCCATACCTTCTGTTAGGAGACTGAGGAGGAGTCTTGGCAACCTGTTCTCTCCTATCGTTGGTTCGAGCCTTGTATTTACTTACGTCTTTTGAGGTTTTGTTAACATAGTAAAATCTGTCAGTGTCTTTTCCGCTGTCCTCTTCCTGGGAAGCTTGGCTTTCGCCGTCGTCAGTGTAACACACTGGTGTTACTCTTCTCCTAGAAACGGGTTTCTCACTTACCTTATTTTCCGATGTTTTCTCTCTGGACTGCTTTATGAGTTGTAGTTTTACTTCACCATCTAAGAAGGACATGAGATCAGCCATGGTAGGGCCTCGTCGTTGCTGCTCATTCATATACAACACTTTCTTGTCCCAGCGTGTACATACTCCACCCTTTGGTAAAGTAGAGAGTACGGCTCCAATAACCATGGAACTCTGATATTCATGAGACTTACCTAACCAGTCCAATTGTCTACAGATCTCCTGAATCTCATCGGAAAACTCTATAATCCCGCTACTAAGGAAGTTTCGGGGGGCTACTAATTTTGCATACAAATACTTAGCTATGTTATCCTTATTACCATACCTGGTGTTTAATGTATCCCAAACTTGTCTTAATCCATCTGGATGTCCAATAAACTTTAACACCATTAACTTGGGAGGTCCTTCCAAGCACTTGATGAGGAATCTAAGTTTCTCTCCGTTAGATAGTACAGAGTTCTGTATGCTATCTTTGTAATATTCATTGAAAGGTAACCATTTTATCTCATCTCCATTGAATTTGACGATCTCTCCCACTTTGACCGCTTGGCGGGCTTCTGTTCTAGCCATCTGACGCGTAAAGCTTTCTTGGGCCATCGTGTTATTTAATATCGAATTATCGGTATATAAATTTCTCGGATTATTATCAGGTCTATAGGGAATATCATTAACAACAGGTTTATAATCACCCTTAATAGGGTTTGCTATAGGAGTTTCTACTTCACTAGCAGTATAGATGCGTGTAGGCTCCACACCTTGCGCATGTAGTACTTCAGACCTAACAGGTTGACACAATGTTACTGGGGGTATTGGTATACCCTTTTGTATATTGACTAATTTGTCGCGTTCTAGCGCGATGCTTTGCTGCACTTCTTGCAATTCTACCCTACTTTCCCTTACTGTTCCCTTAAGTTGGTTGACAGTCTCCTGCATCTGTCCGAGCAGGAGATTCATCCCCCGCCGTCCCTCCTCTACCCACTCAACCGCCGAAGCGGGAGTCGCCAACATTGTAGCGGGCTGACGCGGGACGACGGGAGACAAATCCTTGATTTCTCTCTCAGCGTCCAGGACAGGGATTTTCTCATGGACTGTTCTACCGGGTACAGGCAGTGTAGTACTGTGTAAAGGGAATTTAGAGTTAAGCTCTGGAAGTACAGGGGTCTCTAGCACAGGAGTGGCTTCGGGAACGACAGGCCTAATTATTTCAGGCTCATCGACTATCGTAGGGAGTCTTTTGACCTTAATAATTTGGTCTGTGGGTTCTGTACTACCTAAGTCTGTGCTAGCTAGTTGTCTTCTAACAGCTGGGGGCAAATCAGGCAATTTGTGACGGTGAGATGTTTTTCTACGCCTGCTTAGACGAGATCTATTTCCTCCGCCTTCAGGATCGGTGGTCTGGCCTTCCTCCGATGATGTGTATCCCTGGCGTTTGGGAGTAGATCGACTCATCATCTGCATTTGACTAGCAGTTAATTGCTTATTTATGTTGTCTTGCGTCTCTTGCAGATTTTCCAACTCCAGTTGGGTAGTCTCCTCAGACGCTCTCCGTTCTGCTTCTGCCACTGCCCTTGCCTCTGCTACTGCTGCTGCCTTTCGGTCCTCTATCCGTCTTTTCTTTACTTGTTCTTCCTGGACTCTAGTGAGGCGGAGTTTTTCATCAAATTTAGCTTGGTTTGCAGCTAACATTTCCGCATCGATTGAGTCCAACACAAGCTTGGCTCCTTCACTATTGGGGCGAAGTCCAGCCAGTCGTCTCCTCAACTCTTCATCACCTAAGAAGCGTTGATAGTCTGACAGATAGATGTCGATGGCGTCTCTCGTTCACGGTCTCTCTGCTGTCACTTCACTTTCCACTTGAGAAAAGGTGGCATCGGTTGATTCTTCATAGGTTGGTCGCTCTGCCAGCTGGGATTTCCACTGGGCCGTTTCTTGTACTTTGAGACCTACCCGCTGGAACCAAGTCTTGACAGCAACTTGCAGCGACGTGTCCTGTCTTCTTTTGGAAGTTTCCTCAAAGGCTGATAGGATTAGCCTAATGCGTAGGGTTCTTTCGCGTACTTGATAAAGCAGCTCTTCCTGCTCTTGAGGTCCTTTGGGTTGTCGAAACAGTTGTTCTTCTAATCGCTCTAAGGAGCCGAAGAATCCCTGCACATATCCTGCTGCCGACCTCTTCCAAACAGCTGGATCCATCGTATCTTTAGTCACTCCCATCCTGTGTATGTCTTCCCAGGTAGCTTCAGATAAGTCTAACGGGAATCCGGGTCCGGAAAAGTTCCATTGCGACTCGACAATAGATATCAATTCTTCCCTGGCGTATCCCGCATAACTATCTTGGGTCGCTCGCTTACTTCTCGCCCAATCGACTTGGTGTTCCTCCACCGCGATCAATATCGTAGTTAGTACTGCGGCAGGAAGAGTGAGAAGGGGATCCGAATAGGCTGTATCCGCCATCTTCACTCTGCATTCGGGGGTCAGCTCTACAGTATCCGAACTACTGGAGCTGTCGGGTCGCTGGGAACGAGTTTCTGGACTAGGATGTTGCTGCTGTTGGACAACTGCTTCTTGGTTCCGTTTGACCTGGGCCCGAGTGCCGATGATAGACCTACGGTGTTGGATTAGCCTAGGGTCTGATACTACTACTGGAGGGATGACCTTTCTTTCAGTAGGAGGTGAGCTGAACCCCTTTCTTAATCGCTCCACACTCCTATCTGTGTCACAGATGGTTGTATCGATTAGACTGTCTGACAGGTTTTGCTCTGTGTCAGACATGTTTAGCTATACAGTTGAATGCTTACTGCTATAGTTACAGTTAAAGCAAGTCTAGTAATTCAGTATGACCGTTGGCCTAGTACCGGTAATTTATTACAGTATATTAGAATACCGGTATACACTTATAATATATATAAGTATTGTAAACTAGGTTTGTCTCAGAATACCGGTATATAATTTTAACACAAATATATATAAATATATAATAGGCCTATCGTGAATACCGGTATACAGCCTACACTTATAGTATATAAGTATAATTCTGGACTAGAATTAATTACAGAATACCGGTATAATTTCAGCCTAAATTTATAGAAATAAAGATAATAGGCCTATCGTAAATACCGGTATATCAATTATTTAAATAATTGAATTTCTGAATTTTAAAGGTTACTTAGTTACTTTAACTTACTTTATTACCGTTATTTAAGCAGTAGTCCAACTGATATTGAGACCTAATTGTTGTATGCAGGCTGTTCGCGGTATTTCAACTTTCCATAACGCGAGTTGAATATTTTTGTATTTATTTAAAATTGATTATTCCGATATTACTACTGGGTGCGGGACCATGGGTTTTGGGCACATTCAATAAACTGGGGGCGATTTATGGGCGAACTTTGGGGCAACTTACAGGGTACGGGAATAATTTCATAGTTATAAGGGCCAGGGGGGATGGAAAATGCAAGCAGTATTCAGGTTAGCCTGAGTACTATTAGGCCCTGGCCAACTTCCTGCTGCCTGTAGGGGTGGATTTGGTAATGCGCCAGGCCTAAAGGACAAGGACTGCCCTTAGCGGTCCCTGGCCAACAGCAGCCATTACGAGACTGAAAAGAACTCGGACCGCTGACTGCTTGTGTCAGGGATTTGCGACGGGCACCGACGGCCCCTTAGTAGCCAAGCCGTTCTGGTTCTCGATGATCGAACCCCGGGGTTCGTGAGGGGTGGAGCGGACACGCGAACGGGTGGCCAACTAACGACTGCCCCCTGACCTAAGCCATACTGGTTCTCGATGACCGATCCCTTCGGGGTTCGTGAGGGGTGGGACGGACATGCGAAAGGGCTGGCCACAGGACGGGTTTGACGAGAACTGCCCTTAGCGGTCTCTGGTCAACGGCAGCTACTACGAGACTGAAAAGAACTCGGAACGCTGACTGCTTGTACTGGGATTTGCGACGGGAACCGACGACAGACCCCTTAGCCAAGCCGTACTGGTTCTCGATGATCGAACCCTTCGGGGTTCGTGAGGGGTGGAACGGACACGCGATGGGGTCGAAAGACAAAGGACTAGACTCGACTAGACTCTACTGGCCTACCGACTGTTCGGAGCAGTTTCTCGGCTGCCGAAGCGACTACGAGCCTGAAACGGACTCGGAAAGCCTAGGTGGTTGGGTTTCTGTGATGAACCGACGGACCCCTAGCCAAGCCGTTCTGGTTCTCGATGATCGAACCCTTCGGGGTTCGTGAGGGGTGGAACGGACACGCGAACGGGTCCACCGACACGACAGACTCCTAGCCAAACCGTACTGGTTCTCGATGACCGAACCCTTCGGGGTTCGAGAGGGGTGGTACGGATACGCGACAGAGTCTACCGACTGGACCGACCCTTAGCCAAGCCGTGCTGGTTCTCGATGATCGTTCCCTTCGGGGTTCGTGAGGGGTGGAACGGACACGCGACAGGGTCGACCGACACCGACACTACGGCACTAAGACTGGGACCGAGGGAAAATCTGGGGAACATTAGGTAGGCTAAAATTCTGAGCGAACAGTGGGTTATTAAATAATATACCGTAGGGATTTATATTATCGTGTATAATTATTGTGAATATTTGGTGTATATTGATTTGGGGAAGCCCAAAATTATTCTTAATCAGGTTTCAATGATGTTGAACAGGTTTCAATGACGTTGAACAGGTTTCAACTATAGGAAGTTACATTAAAGAGTATATCCAACTAATGCAGCTTTTTATCAACCGCAAACTTGCATCTCAGAAAATATTCCCTCCCCACAATCAATATCCGGTGACTGGCCGGGGCTCGGTGGTCTGTTAAAGTCACGTCTCCAGCATCGGCGTTTTCCCCCCTGGTGTAGGGATAACGGCAACAAAATTAAGAATAATTCACGTGGTTAATTTTGACAGGGTGTCAAAATTAAGAATAATTCATGCGGTTAATTTTGACAGGGTGTCAAAATTAAGGATAATTACGGTCAACTTCAACTGGTGGAAGTTGAGAATCCTTCAATACTCTTCAAAAACTCTCTACGTGCTTGCCAGCACCCACTACGAGGAAACTCTGGTATTTGAGTTGAGACAAAGTCGTGGTTTAATTAAGCAACAAACTCGATCTAACCAACTCGTAGTCGGCAGATCACATATTTGGAGAGTTGTTAACAGGGAATGGAAGTATCGATCACACCCATTGATATAATTCAAGTTGAGCCAGGAATCTGGCACGTCGAAGTTGAGGTACAAGGAACGAACGTTGGACGATTCAGGATTACTGTTCGGGTGGTCCAAGCTGAGTACAATACCTACGAGGAACTGTTTTACGACATCGCGTATCTAGCCATCGACGAGGCGTTACAATGACAACAAATAACGTATCCGATACCGACGAGATGGATCACCACACAGACTCGGAAGCCGACGAGGTACCAAACGTCAAGAACATGACCCGTCGGTTAGGGGCTCTTAAAGGCGGAGTAACCCGAGCATATCAACGGATGGAGAAACAACTCAAGGGAGTCAAAACCCCCCTCAATGAGGTACAAACTCAGCTTCAAAGTATCCGAAATATCCTACAGCGGTACGAAAGAATGATACAGGCGTACCAAGAGCTCATTCCCCCCACCGATCAGGAAAACTACCCCAAGTTGGAAGAACACGTTGTACATCTAGATGGGTTCCGCAAACAACACCGGAGGACCCTCAGCCTTGTGAGAGGCTATGAGGAACAGTATTACAAGAGGGCTGACGCGGAATCAGTACGATCCTCCAGCATCAGGACAGCAGTACATCGTAAGAGAACGGGGTCCGCTAGAAATCAGCACTCCAGCGCTAGGAGCGAGATATCCGGCTCGGCGCGCAGTTCTCAAGGGGCGCCGCCACTCCGAGACCAACTGCGAGAACGGAAGGCATTAGCCCTCAAAGCTCGGATGGAAGATGAGTATATTCAACTGCAAGCCGAGCAAGATGTATTAGCCGCCGAAACACAAAAGCGAGAGGCCGAACAAGCGGCCGAACGGCAGGCCGAACAACGCGAACAGGAGGCCGAACAACATAGACGAGAGGCCGAACGGCAGGCCGAACAACGTGAACAGGAGGCCGAACAACATAGACGAGAGGCCGAACGGCAGGCCGAACAACGTGAACGACAGGCCGAACAACATAGACGAGAGGCCGAACGGCAGGCCGAACAACATAGGCGAGAGGCCGAACAACAGGCCGAACAACGCAAACAGGAGGCCGAACAACATAGACGGGAGGACGAACGACAGGCCGAACAACGCAAACAGGAGGCCGAACAACGCGGACGAGAGGCCGAACGAGAGATCGAACAACGTAAATGGGAAGCGGAAATGCGTAAACAACACGCCGAGGCCCAAGCAATTCTCATCCACAAAAAGAATGCGGATATTGCAAAACTCGCAGAATACGAAGCCGCACTTATCGAACGAGATATTCAACTCTACGAGGACTGGGAAAGGGATATAGATCAGGAATATGAACCAATTCCGGTACCGGAGTTAGAAAAGTCATTTACACCAACAGCGGCGAAACCTCCGAAACCCGAGATCCCGCCTACCAAACAGTCTACGCTATCGGCACAAGCTCCGGTGTTTCATCCCCCACCGGCTACGCTAAAGAATGAGGAACCCTATTTCCCATCCAATACCACGACAGCGAGTGTACCCAAGTACGAGCCTGAAAAGGACTCGGAACGGGATGCCACTCCCCGATCAAACAACCCATTTACATCAACACCACAAACTCGCAGCCGCGTCATTATTAAAACTCCGCCTATTATTGATCCATCAAGTATGGGAGTGAGTGCCAATAACTATAACCCTCCGAGTCACTCCAGTTCAGACGACGTCAGCATCATCCGGGCGTTGGAGAACCGCCTTGCCATGCCGAAGATGGAGATTCGCACCTTCGAAGGAGATCCCGTCGATTATCTCAGATTCAAGAAACGGTTTTTTGCGCAGATTGGATCAACGGACATAGCCGACGCACAGAAATTGGTATATTTATCGCAATACCTGGGTGACAAACCACGCAGAATTGTTGCATGTTTTGAAGGAGGTTCTCATGAGGCATACTATGACGCATGGAAAACTCTAGACAAAAGATACGGAAATACCGGAACTATAATTAATAAAACTCTAGAGAGACTGATACAGGACGCGGGATCACTAGGGGACCCACAGAACATACAGGAATTCTCCGACTCTATGAAAGATGCCTATTATACTCTGAAACCCTTAAATAAGGAGGACCAGGTGAACAACATTCTAAACCTCCGACAGATCGCCCGGAAGTTCCCCGGATGGCTGCAAAGTAAGTGGGCCTATAAATGCGTAGATCTCCGGCGCAGACATCCAGATCAAGATCCCAGCTTCCTCGAAATGTCGGCATTCCTGGACGATATCTCCGAAGCCATGAATGACTCAATGTTCTCGAAACAAAGTCTCGCCAAGTTGGACGCAATGGAGAGCAATTACCAGAGCAGGGCACCCACTCCAAACCCAAGATTCCGCCCTACTCCTGTGAGTGCGATGGTCATCAGTATGGCTGAGGACTCGGATGACGAGGATTACGAGGAACCGACCTTAGCAGAAGAATGGGCATGCTACCTAGCGAATTGGGCACCCGAAAGGGAAGGCACCACAGCCTCCCCTATATGTCTCTTCTGTGGGGAGAAACACAAAGTGGAATTCTGCAGAAAGTTTCAGTTCGCCGAACTCGTCCCATGCTTCGAGGCGATAATGAAACACCGAGGATGCTTCCGGTGTCTTGGAACAGGTCACTATGTTCGGGAGTGCGACCAAAGATCATGCTGTGCTGTCTGTAACGACCAACGCCATCACACGCTCCTCCACATCCCCGCGAACTTCGATTTTACTACCCTCCCCTTTCGGATCGAAGCCAGGCGACGAGGAGAAACAAACCACGTCTTCAAAGGAACCCGGACAACCCAACGGAGAGAAACCAACCCGTTTAAAATCTACACCGATACACCACAAGTAACCAATATTTCGGCCACGATTAATCTTATAAATCGCCGCTACATGGTCTTCGCAAAGGTGATCCCAGTAAGGATCCAAGGAGTCGGCAAATCTTTGACGACACTCGCGTTCCTCGATAACGGGTCCGACGGAACCATCATCGACCGGGATTTCCTCGAGCAACTCGGCCTAGAATATGAACCTTGTAAACGGCCCATACAAACCATCACCGATAACAAAGAAGTAGAGTCCGGGGAGGTGCAACTCCAGATGGAAGGAGTGATGAAGGGCTACGAAACGGCTAAGTTAACCATCAAGAACGCCTTGGTACACACAGACCTCCGGGTGCGGTTCCGACAATCAGCCGAGTACGCCCCCCTCATACAATTGGACCGAGACGATGTAGACCTGAGGTGTCCGCAGTTGGATGTGAACCGTATCACCCTACTGATCGGACTTGATACACCGGAACTACACATCCCCACCGGAGATATCGCTCGATCTATAAACCAGGATGATGGATTTTATGCTGAATGAACAATAATGGGATGGACACTCTGCGGCATTAAGGAGGAAACTACGGACACCTATACCTACCTTCCTAAATGTCAGATTAAAGAGAATGTAACCTCTGTGGGTTATTGCTCAGCTTCGGATCTTGACGAGGATTTGTTCCTGGAAACCGAGAAAACCCAACGAGAGATGACGAAATATTTTAATTTGGAGACCCAGGAGTTCGCGGAAAAGGACGAAAACCCATCCGAAGAGGACCAATATTGTATGGACGTTCTCGACCAGGCCACGTTTAAAGACGGACATTGGTGTTCACATGTTATGGAAGGACCCAAACAAACCAATGGCAAACAACGCCAGCATGGCACTTAGGCGACTTAAAGGGATTCTACGCCGGCTGAATGACCAACCCGAGATAAAGGAGAAGTATAACACCGTAATCCAAGGATATCTCGATGATGGATTAGCAGAAATGGTACCACGGAACGAACTGCAAGGTGGTAAAAGAACATATTATCTCCCGACCCACTATGTAGTAGAAGCCCGCAAAGGCGGGAAAATCCGAGTGGTAAATGATGCTGCCGCTATGTACCAGGGCGAATCCCTAAACAGTCAACTTTATACGGGACCCAACATATATAGCACACTCATCGGCGTATTGATCAGGTTCAGGGAAAACCGGGTAGCATTCACCTGTGACATCAAGGCCATGTTTCATCAAGTTCGTACATTACCAAGAGACTCGGACTGTCTACGTATCCTATGGACGGATAAAACGCTTACTCAACAGGAGATTAGCCAACTCACGATAAAGGACGTAGACATAATGCGTATGGTCGTCAGGATCTTCGGCGCTAAGGACTCGCCGGTAGCATGCAGTGACATGCTAAAGAGGACGGCAACCATGTGCGAAAACGAGTTCCCTCCAACCGTCATAGAAACCATTCGACGATGCTTCTACGTGGACGACGGATGCGCCGGCGCGGATAATGTAGATGAGGCGTATCAGCTAGCAATGGGGATGGTAGAATGTCTAAAGAAAGGAGGGTTTCCACTCGTGAAGTTCAGATCCCACGACAAAACACTTATGGAAAAGTTTCCGGAGGACATCCGGCTGGAAAATAACAAGATGTATTCGGAGGATGTGGAACATCGTGTACTCGGGATTGAATGGGACATAGAATCAGATGAATTCATCTTCAAATATAAACCCCTACCCAAGCCTATGACAAAAAGGGGATGTTTGTCGATAAAAAGTGCAATCTTCGACCCACTAAATTTCATATCTCCGGTAACCTTGGCCGGAATGAACCTGATTAAGGAAATGTGGATAGAAGGACTGGGATGGGACAAAGAGCTTCCCCCATACCTTAGCGTCAAATGGAGAAAATGGACGGAGCAGCTCGAACACCTACATCTTATGCGGATACCTAGACCGTTCTTCCTCGATAAACTGCCCACCGATATCTTCCAGCTCCACACCTTTTCGGATGCTTCAAATACCGGAATCGGCGTAGTAACCTTCTTACGGAGACTAAGTAGCGATGGAAACGGCGATACAAGCTTCTTATTCTCCAAAGCAAAGACAGTATCCGGGGAATTCGTAGCAACGATTCCGAGACTCGAGCTACAAGCTGCAGTTTGGGCAGTAAGACAGAATCGCATGGCCATGCGGAACCTACGGATCCCCATAGAATCTCAACACTTCTGGGTAGATTCGAGTATAGTTCTCTATTATCTCCACTCTCCATCACGGCGTCACACCACGTTTGTTGCAAACCGAGCCACAGAGATTAAACAGTGTACCGGCCGAGAACAGTGGCATCACGTGAACGGGAAGGAAAACCCAGCGGACTTATCAAGCCGAGGCGCCACCCCAAAACAACTCGGTAAAAGTAAACTCTGGTTTACAGGCCCGGAATTCCTACGGCAGCCACAGTTAACATGGAGTACCCGATTCGACCCCGAACTCGATAGTGGAAAATACTCCGAGGACGATAAAGAGATCCGTAAAATCCATCGAAGCAACGCGGTGGAAATTTATAGTTGCCTGACTGAGCCTGCAAAGGACTCGGGCAGGCACTATAACGTCGCGACGATCACTCAACTAGCGGCGTCTTTACATCGGTTGATCGAGCGAACTTCATCCATGAGACGGCTCGTCCACCACGTTATAACCCTTCGTAACTTCCTACGGTGGAAAAACAGCAAACCGATAGTTCAACGGAATATACAAGAACTTATTATCGCGGAGAAGTGTATTGTTAGATATGTCCAGAAAGAAAGTTTCCCCGATGAATGGGAACAACTTAGTGCGGGCAAAACATTGAAACCGGACAGCCCAGTCTACCAACTGAGACCAATGATAGGAGAGGACGGACTGATCCGACTGAATACCCGGATGGCAAACGCCCCGGTCGAATATGAGGTTAAATACCCGGCGCTTCTGCCCGGAACGTCGACACTAGCTAAGCTATTAATTCTACAATGTCACGAGGACAACCACCACGCAGGACAGAATTGGATTATAGCTAATATAAGACAAAGATATTGGATCACCCACATCCAGCCACTGATCCGGAAAGTGTTGAAACGTTGCTTCACCTGCAGACGTTACCTAGCGCCACCAATCACCCAAAAGATGGCCGACTTACCAGCCACCCGTCTACAAGCGGATTCCCAACCATTCTACGTCACCGGAGTGGACTGTTTCGGACCGTTCACGGTTATTGAACGACGATCCAACATCAAATGCTGGGGAGCCATCTTCACCTGCCTAAGGTCTAGGGCAATTTACTTAGATATCGTGGTAAATCTGACACAACACGCATTCATCAAAGCTCTGCGTCGGTTCGTGGCGAACAACGGGACATGCTGCCACATGTATTCCGATAATGGTACAAACTTTGTGGGAGGAGAAAGAGAACTTAGAGAGGCGATCGAAGGATGGTTTACCGATAACACTGCATCCCAAGCCTGGAAGGAACACCAGATACAGTGGCACTTCCAGACCCCCTTAGCACCCCATACGAGCGGGGTATGGGAGAAACTGATCGACCTAGTGAAACGATCCATGCGCGTCGCTCTAGGCGATACCCGGGTAACCCATGACACCCTCCGCACAACATTCTGCGAGATCACGGCTACCCTGAACAACCGACCCATTGTTCCTATCCGCGACGACCCCACAGACCTGGAACCCCTCACTCCTAACCACTTACTGGGGAGACCTAAAACCCACCTCCTCCCGGAAACCATGTTCCCGGATCCCAACGAGATCGCGAAACATACAAACTGGAAAAAGGCCCAAGCGTTAGCAGCGCATTGGTGGAGAATTTGGACCCAGGAGTACCTCATAACCCTCCGGACCAGGAGGAAATGGAACAACACCTACCGGAATGTCGCAGTTGGTGACATGGTACTAGTTAAAGAAGATCTCAAAGACCGCATTCACTGGCCTGTGGCGCGGGTCGTGACCATACACCCAAGCAAAGACGGACTTGCAAGGACTGTGACGATACGAACGGCAAAGGGCCACTACCAACGCCCTATCCAGAGGCTGTGCCTTCTCGAAGGCAATGATAGCGGTGACTCTACGAGAGGTGATAAGATCCCTACTCAAGATCCTGCTGTGGACATTGGTGACAATTACAAACCCGTGTAACCCTTCTCATCATGTTGACAAACTCTTTTTAAACTGTGATTTATCGACAACGAATTATGGACCCCCTTTAAACCAACTGTAACCACGCAATGGTATTTGTGTTTCCTCGTGTGTTATGTGGAGTCCAGCGTCACCCTGCGGATGTTTCGACTGACGCAGGGTCGTTTATGTATTGTTTACCCTGATTTTGGTCATTGGGACCAACGATATTGGATTATTTAGAAATGGAAAAGATTTGAAGTGGAATTCATTGTATTCATTGCAGTATGTTATGTTGTCCGTTGCGTGCGCAGTTCGGGGCGTAGGCGGTGTAACGAGTCCAGCTGTAGATCCCGGATTGCCGCGCAACACCCCCTCTATCCCGTTATTCTGGTGGGTCCATGGTGCATCCACATGACTTCGACGATAGAGGGTTTTATGTTCTCAGTCGCGTTATTCTGTTGGGACCGTTGCGTGGATTTTGGGGCGTAGGCGGTGTAACGAGTCCAGCTGTAGATCCCAGAATGTTGCGTAACCCCATCCCACATGACTTCGTCGACTGAGCTTTATGTTGTTGGGAGTGTTATTCTGGTGGGTCCCTGGTGCATCCACGTGACTTCACTCCCAGCGTCTTCATTGTCCGTTACGTGCGCAGTTTGGGGCGTAGGCGGTGTAACGAGTCCAGCTGTAGATCCCAGATTGCCGCGTAACACCCCTTCCACGACAAAGATTAACCAAAGAAAATGATTGAATATAGTTGGAAACGATGAAAAGGATCAGACAACTCTACTATAAACCTGAATGATGACGCGTATACTGATGAAAATGTAATGATGCGCACCTTGGTGCTGCGCTTATAACAAATGATGATAGCCGGGGGGCTATAAACCCAATGATGATGTGGAAATAAATAAATAAATGTGAAATAAATGGTGGAACTAAATGTTGAAATATATGTGGAAATAAATGAAATGAGATGAAATAATAATGAAATGAAAAAAGACAAAAAAAAGGTATAAAAGAGGTCAAAGAAAAGAATTGGAAAAAAAAGGACAAAAAAGTCATAAAAAACTGGTTGGATATTATGTATAGCTATAGTAACTGTAAATGCTGAATGTATTAGCAATAAGATGATAGATGCCTATATAGCAATGTTATTTAATAAACTGAATTAAATAAAAAAAACTGAATTATTCTGCTATCGCTATAGTTTCAGACTTTCTGGACTTATAATTAACTGAACTAATTTGTAACGGATATAATCGTAAATATGGACCTAAATCGCCAAATTATCGGCGAATTACGTAACACGTTAGATCTACTGGAATATTCGCAACCCGGATCCCCTGACTTTGATACAAATTGGAGCACCCTGCTAAATGAGAACGTGCGAGTCATGAAATTCACCGGGCGAGAGGGACCGGATTCTAAGAATCTACGAGCCCTCCGGTTAGCCGATGCTAGTACGAGACTGAAAAGAACTCGGAACGCAAAGGCAACCGGAGGGGACGATTCGTCGTTTTGGGAAACGTTCCGGCAGAGCGTCTACAGATCCCGATGTTTGATCTACGACAACGAGGGAAACGCGACGCCCACATCGAAAGCGATTACGTTGGCGAGATGTCAAAGTTTCGTCGACGACAAGAGTACGTACCTCGCCCACTGGGGAAACCTGTCGGAGTGTACGGCGACGCTTCGAGAGGAACGCATATCGATTATCCAGAACCGCGATGACTACCAGGAAAAGTACGGGGCGAAAGAATATGGTCGATCCTTAGTCGTCGTCCTCGGAACCCTGGACGGTTTGGTACTGGTGTGCCGAATATTCCCGACACCCAGACAGGAAGTGCAGGCAGCCGGAGCGATCTGGTTGCTGCCTCCGGAAATCCAAAAGATCCTCTTCGACTTCGACGTCATTAAAATCGGGTCGGATATCAAGGCGGACGTCCGGAACGACTACGCGAACGCTCCTACAGGAAGAAACCGACGAGACGACCTCAACGCCCTTAGCCATTGCATCGACACTCAAACGTTACTAGCCTGGTTACGATTCGCCGAGTTCATGCGAGGATTCCAAGAGGTGAGACCGACGAAATCCGGGATCGGCTACCTCGCTGTGCTAAACGGCGGTATCGACTTCAAACCCCAGAAATTCCGGGACTATAATAAAATATACGGTGGATACCCGGGATTGGAAATAAAGAGCGAGCGAGAGGGTCGATGGAAGGACGTTGATCGGAAGTGGACGATACACCAAAGATGGGAGAATCCCGATCGACGGAACTATGTTTACGTCGTTATGGAATGCTACACCGTCGCTAAGTTTATCTGTAAAACTCTCGATAACCTTATTACGGCGGTCCCCCTTTCCTTCGTCGACTACGACTGGAACGAGGTTATAAACCACACGTTTAAAGCGGTCGAGAACATTACACCGGGAGAATCGAAAACACCCGCCGTTATCGATTCCTGGGACGAGAGCGGACCTTACGACATCCCTACGATTACCGAACTTCTCGGTGCGGAGGAGCCTCTGATCTCTTCGGAAGGGGAAGAGACGAGGGTGTTCTACTCTCCACCCCGAAGCGACAACTAGAGCCGGAGGCCGCGTATGGACCGGCCGCCAAACGGGTTGCCTCGACCGAACCGATGAAGAGAGCAGGCGTTTACACTCCACGCGGCTCCGGTAGCCCCGCGAGGGAGGTGGCTACTACAGCTGCATTGAGCGACTTCGGCGACATATGCCAACGGTTATCCCCGTATCCTTTCCCGGGTGGCGAAGATTGGTCGTCGGAGATTCCGAGTACCAGCCACCAACGGACCCGCGCAGCGATACTGATCGAGGAGGGCCCCAGCGACGCGCCGACCCCCGACGATCTCCTCGGTATCCCTCCGTCGAAAACCCCGGCACCCCTTCGCCGACCAGCGGTGGCTACTGCACCCGCCGTTCCTCAGGACCCTATGCGACTAACCCGTTGGTACGCCGAGCAAACTGAATGGATCCACCGCCAGAAACGGTCATCCGAGTTGAGACCAGCGGGACACAAAGAGGGTTATCGGAGCGAGAACATACTACGCAAAAGCCTAGCATTCCGCGGGCTACCGACCACCGAGAATATTCCGAAGAGCGACCGATGACTCGAATACTACGTCGGCGTCCCGATTCCAATATTCCCCGGTCGAGAAACGCAGTTGGAGGTATGCGACGACTGCGGCTCGGAGCAGTGCCCACGCGGCAGAAGGAATCGGGTTACCGATTCTTGCCTCCAGCTCCTCGGGGTACTCTATTGCCCATACTGCGCGATATCGGGCCACGACGTTTCGGTCTGTCCGATCCTTTATAACCTATGCACCACGTGCGGTTTCCGTGGACATTCCGCTAGCCCCCGCTGCTATATCAAATGTCCTACCAAAGACGTAACCGCTATGGGCAATATGGTCATGTTTGAGACATACACAAACAGCCACTTAAAGACCAAGTTTCGGAGAAACGCTCGGAATATCGCGCAGGAGATGGCGTGCGGATATTTCTCCTTCCCGGAACGCCTCCACACGTCGGCCACGCTACCTTTCCATTACGTGGATCTGCTACTGAGCGCTGGATTATTCGGCCCATTCGAAGTCATTAGACGATTATACTCGTATAAAGAGGAGTTCGGTGACGGAGAATGGTTCCTAGAGGCACGCAACTCCGAGTTGGAAAGACGAACCGACATGATCCCGATGCCTTCGAAAGGAAGAGCCGCCAGGAGACAAGCCGAAGCGTTACTCACAATGGATTTTGACGCTCCTCTACCAGCCATAGCGATCGATGAGAGTCGACGGGCGAAGAGACGAAAGGCGTACCAGAAAAAGAAATAGTGGATTGGGATATTCCAGGAACATTTATCGAACATTTATTTTTATACAAACTCTAGGCCAAATTAATTAAAAACTATGCAATATTAAATTTGGGTTTTTTATATTGGGAATGACCTACGCAAACTCAATCGACCGACAGACTTCACGAAGGTCATTGGGGGGGACTGTTCGCGGTATTTCAACTTTCCATAACGCGAGTTGAATATTTTTGTATTTATTTAAAATTGATTATTCCGATATTACTACTGGGTGCGGGACCATGGGTTTTGGGCACATTCAATAAACTGGGGGCGATTTATGGGCGAACTTTGGGGCAACTTACAGGGTACGGGAATAATTTCATAGTTATAAGGGCCAGGGGGGATGGAAAATGCAAGCAGTATTCAGGTTAGCCTGAGTACTATTAGGCCCTGGCCAACTTCCTGCTGCCTGTAGGGGTGGATTTGGTAATGCGCCAGGCCTAAAGGACAAGGACTGCCCTTAGCGGTCCCTGGCCAACAGCAGCCATTACGAGACTGAAAAGAACTCGGACCGCTGACTGCTTGTGTCAGGGATTTGCGACGGGCACCGACGGCCCCTTAGTAGCCAAGCCGTTCTGGTTCTCGATGATCGAACCCCGGGGTTCGTGAGGGGTGGAGCGGACACGCGAACGGGTGGCCAACTAACGACTGCCCCCTGACCTAAGCCGTACTGGTTCTCGATGACCGATCCCTTCGGGGTTCGTGAGGGGTGGGACGGACATGCGAAAGGGCTGGCCACAGGACGGGTTTGACGAGAACTGCCCTTAGCGGTCTCTGGTCAACGGCAGCTACTACGAGACTGAAAAGAACTCGGAACGCTGACTGCTTGTACTGGGATTTGCGACGGGAACCGACGACAGACCCCTTAGCCAAGCCGTACTGGTTCTCGATGATCGAACCCTTCGGGGTTCGTGAGGGGTGGAAAGGACACGCGATGGGGTCGAAAGACAAAGGACTAGACTCGACTAGACTCTACTGGCCTACCGACTGTTCGGAGCAGTTTCTCGGCTGCCGAAGCGACTACGAGCCTGAAACGGACTCGGAAAGCCTAGGTGGTTGGGTTTCTGTGATGAACCGCCGGACCCCTAGCCAAGCCGTTCTGGTTCTCGATGATCGAACCCTTCGGGGTTCGTGAGGGGTGGAACGGACACGCGAACGGGTCCACCGACACGACAGACTCCTAGCCAAGCCGTACTGGTTCTCGATGACCGAACCCTTCGGGGTTCGAGAGGGGTGGTACGGATACGCGACAGAGTCTACCGACTGGACCGACCCTTAGCCAAGCCGTGCTGGTTCTCGATGATCGTTCCCTTCGGGGTTCGTGAGGGGTGGAACGGACACGCGACAGGGTCGACCGACACCGACACTACGGCACTAAGACTGGGACCGAGGGAAAATCTGGGGAACATTAGGTAGGCTAAAATTCTGAGCGAACAGTGGGTTATTAAATAATATACCGTAGGGATTTATATTATCGTGTATAATTATTGTGAATATTTGGTGTATATTGATTTGGGGAAGCCCAAAATTATTCTTAATCAGGTTTCAATGATGTTGAACAGGTTTCAATGACGTTGAACAGGTTTCAACTATAGGAAGTTACATTAAAGAGTATATCCAACTAATGCAGCTTTTTATCAACCGCAAACTTGCATCTCAGAAAATATTCCCTCCCCACAATCAATATCCGGTGACTGGCCGGGGCTCGGTGGTCTGTTAAAGTCACGTCTCCAGCATCGGCGTTTTCCCCCCTGGTGTAGGGATAACGGCAACACAGGCCTACTATTTATAAATCGTTTGAGTTGATTTATAATATATATATACCCGTTTAAAATGGGTTTTGTCAATATTTGAAATAAATGTTATTATTTCTGGGGGGAGTCACTACACAGAAGCTGTGCGCTCTCAGTGAAGTGCTACTTATTGGACACTAAAACAGATAATTCTAATTTACCTAAGTTACTTAATACTACAAATTACGTACGATACGGGTGAGATTAATTCTCTAATTAAAACACAACAAAATATTACGTACGAAATTTTAGGGTAATTTTACAGGAAGTCTACAAACCAGCCTAACAAAGGGTTAGAATTCTGGTTATTACAACGGACAGGGTACTACGGTATTTGAAAATAATAAGTAGTAGTAAATATGTTGCGCTGTCCAGATAGGAAAAATACCACCGTCTGACGACCTATAGCCGTATCGCTATAGGTACTACGTTATGTATCACAGAGTGTTCCTACCTGGAAGTTAATTACCGCGGACTACCAGATCCAACGTGCCTATTAACCACTTTACAACACAATACACTGCCTACACACTAATTACTTTTGGAAAGCACTGTACACCAAACCCTAAATTAGGTACAAGTACTTATTAAAAACAGATAACTAGCAGTTAAATATACTTGAACAGTTAAAAGAACCACGGCATCTGCTGGAGTGACCGGAGCACAAAGTTACCAGTCTTTACCTACGCCAAGCAGCCCGTGTAGTACCGGGGTTAATTTAACTATAACGGTATGTGTAACAAGCACAATTACTGTAGGAATAAACTTGGGGACATGAATGTTGCGAATAATCGCATAAACTCTGAATAATAAATATTACGCTACCCGTACAGAATACTCAAACAAAATACAAACCAAACGCTGGCAGACTACCATCAAGCCTAAATAAACTACAGTATGTGCAGATTCCGAAATGGTTAGTTAGTATGCGTTCTAACACAGTAGTACGACTTATTCTTTAGGAGGGGGTTGACCTTACAACTCAAGATGCCCCAACTTACTAACTGGCACTTTATCGGACAGACTCTACACACGCCGCAATCTCTCCAGACCCAACAACAGCCAGACAACAATCCAGCCTACAATTATCTGAACAATCTGAGCAGACTTACACGTCTTCTGCTCAATATTAACTTACATGTAAATAAAACCGACAGAAATAAGTAAAATCTCAATAAAAAACCAGGGCGGCCGTTCCCTGATTAAGTACTAAGACCTACCGGTGTACAATAATCAAAATCGAATAATACTAATGTACTTATACTGGAAGTACCGGTTAGGACAGTTGGGCCTACAGACCTACACCAGTACCGATTCTGGCAGTTGGGCCTACGGACCTACAGCAGTACCGGTTCAGGTTTACCGGTCGACCGGTACTTTCAACTTTATTGCTTACTGCAATAAAGAAGATAACTGTTATTGTACGCGCTTTTGAAGAGCTTTAGCAGTTTAACCTGCCAAAATTTATATGTCTTTTGGTTTATAAATAGACTTTAACATATGACAAGTATTTAATACCAATAAACACAACATTAGCCGAAGCCAGCCTAGTGCGCGTCCATTCACCCGCTGGATATACCCGGGAGACTGGATTCGGAGGGCTTAGATTTTATTGCAGTATAACCTTACTGTATTATTCGATTGATCGTTAATAAATAATTTCTGACTAATATTATTCACTTTCGGGAAATATTAACAGTTCCTTTAGGACGTGGCGCTCTATCTAGGTAAACAGAGAAATGACTTATACTAAACACAACGGTAAGACGGTAAGGCTTATGATTCACGTATGAGGCGCATTCTTTAGGAAATGCTTAGTTATCAGCCACAATCATGCACACTACCGGTACCGCACAATACTGCACACTAATCTGCCGACCGTCAATGAATTTTATCATACATAAAGAGAACAGCAATTGACTCATGTAGTGCCTATCAAATAGCATTAAATTCACTACAAACCACGATAATATAAGTCGCAATCGCTATATGTAACCTGTCTCTCTAACCTGTAGTGTATCAAGAAAATTGGGAAATTTGGGTTATTTATTGATGTTCTCCAAGTAATAATATTCAACCAACTGATACAAATAATGACAACAGTAAATAGCATTAAGACGGTAGGTTAAGATATGATATGTGTAACACTGATAATGCAGCACTGATACGCTGATTGAACTGGACTGATAACAGTTATACGTTCTATAATCTAAGCCTACTAATGTTTCTTCTAAAGTCTGAAAACAATTGACTCCAGAGCCGGTGTTCTTGGCCTAGAAGCAACAACACAACAGTAACAAGAAAACTATAAGACTGAACACGCCTAGTACCATGTAGAATGTCTCCACGTCTAAGGTAAAAATCGCTCTGATTGGCTGTTAAGCTGAACAAAGAACCATGTGTCCAACGGCCGTTTCCATGCCAGCAACCAGCTGTTGGATGTTGTAATCTGAATCATCAAGGCTACACTGTGCTAGAGGATTTGACGCATTGCGGGTTTTGTGTCTTGCCATGTCCGCCAAAGCACACATATAGAAAAACAACTTTTATGTCCGTTAAAACACCCACACGGTACTTTGCGGGCAAGGGGACTGATTATATCCGCAAAAGCTTTTACAATAATAATAATAAATGGCTGACTTTAATTCAGGTCCATATAATTTAAACTTTCAAATGGGAACGATTATGATAATTTCTGGCCCATCTGGTTCTGGAAAATCAACGTTTGTGGGGAATTTAATTAAACACAAGAATGGTTGTTTCAACGAAGCCCCCATGCGAGTATTGTATTGTTACGGGAGCAATCCCCCGACTATTCCCGGTATTACTCACCTTTACAAAGGTTTGCCAGAAAATATAGATAGTTTAGTGAATAGTCGAGATTTATTAATTATAGATGATTTATTAACAGAAACTGAGTCCAGTACAGCTTTAACTGTATTGTTTACTAAGGTAGCTCATCATTCCAATATATTTATTTGTTTTATAACGCAAAACATGTTTTACGGTGGGAAGCATAACCGCACAAGATCAATTAATAGCCATCCCTTAGTAATAATGAAAAATCCGCGAGACAGTCTATCGGTTTTAAATTTCGCGAAGCAGATGTTACCAGGGCAGACCAAATTTTTAGTAGATTCCTATCAAGATGCGACAATTGAACCATTTTCGCATTTCTTAATTGATTTACGACAGGAAACACCCGAACATTTAAGATTTAGATCGGATATATTTCGTAATCATAATTGTTACATTAAAAATTACATTGACTATAAACGTAGCGAAAATAATAATAATAATAATGATAAATAATTAATATTTTGTAACAATTTTCAATAATGTTGCAACAATGAATAGACTTGTGCAGAAATATCGTAATGAACTGGAATTTCTACGCCGCGCTACCCCTCAACAAAGAACTTATTTTATTAACCATACCGCGAGTAACGAATTAATACGGCTCATTGTAAATACTGCATTAAATGTTCTAAAAGGTAACGTACAATTGACCCCTCATCCATTTAGAAATATTCGCCGCTATAAGAAGGTATTGAAATCACTCAACCGTAAAACAAAAAATATATCAAGTTACAGAAAAAAGTTAAGCAATCAATCTGGAGGCATACTACCGTTTCTAATACCCTTACTCGGCATTGGCGCGAAACTCGCCACGAGTGATGGTGCCGCCCCCGCTGGAGCAGCTATTGCGAAAAAAATTAACCGTGGACGGTAATAATGGTTAAAACAGGAGTAACATTTAGAAAATTATATTTAGTATCGAGTAAACCGTTAGCTACTGATTTAAAACCTCAAGATATACCTAGAGTAAATACTACAAAAAGAAAACCCTTCAAAACATCAACTTCAAAGAAAATAATTAAAAAATTTCAGTTGTTCTTACGGTGATGCCCTTTATAAGAGATTTGAATATACATATTACTTGCGGTTGTCGAAAAGATGCCACGCAAGATGAAACCGATTTTAAACCGAAGCTTAGACAAAAAACTGTTAAGAATTTATTTAGATCCTTCATCCCCTGCGGGATTTGCAAGTGTTGCAAAATTAGCAAAAGCTGCAAACATCAAACCAGCACAAGCCCAGAAATGGTTGAGCGGGCAAAAGACATACACCCTTCACGCTCCACGTAGACATCATTATCCAACATCTAAAATATTTACGGGAGGCTTAAAAGATATATATATGATAGATCTAGTGGATATGCAGCAATATAAATCGCAAAATAATAATTATAACTATATATTAACATGTATTGATGCCTAAATTAATTAATTTTAGCGGAGGTCGCACTGTTATAACACTTAAGTTAATACGCGGTGGGGATGATGGATGAATTCTACGTTAGACTACCGAGTAACTCCTGTCCAGTTGATTTTCCACGTAATTCTGCTAGTAGTTATCAGATCAATTTCCATGGCGCCTTACCTATAAACCCAAACGAAAACTGGGTGGTAGGTATAAAAAGTATATTTTACTTAGCAACGTTGCCGTCAATGTATAACAATGTAGAGAATGTTATTTTATTAAAAAAAGGGAAAAAAAATTTTGAGGATACACTTCCATCCGGTTTGTTCTACAGTATCAATGACATTATAGATTATTTTAAAACGGGGGCGTTGAAAGATAAATTACAAATAGTTGAAATTACTCAGCAAAATAGGTTGCAATTTATTTTAGGGAAAGCGGTGCGAGAGTTATTTATAGGTCAACAATTAGCCTATTATTTTGGAATTACTGAAAATAATCTCGGCGCGAATTTAAATCCAAATTTTAAAATTATTTTGAAGACGAAAAATAATATAAAGGGTTATTTAATAAAGGTTATCGGAAATGGAGAAAAAGCTTACCAGATGGTATTTTTATGCCCTCAACCACCCAATTCTATTCCAGAACCTAAGTCGAACATGTACGTGACTACTAATATAATTGAAAATCAATATATTAATGATTTTGGTTTAGCTGTACTTCGTCGTGTTGCGATACCTGATGACGTGAAATATGGTAGCGTAATAAATAAAGAATTTGTCAAGGATACAATTCATTATATCCCTGTAAAAAAATCATATAAGATAACATACATTCATATTGAAATAACAGACAAAGAAGGAAAAGATTTGAATTTTGAATACGGGACAACATCTATTACATTACACTTTAAAAGAATAAATTAAAATGGATTCTGATTTATTTCAAAGATACAGTAAACCTCAATATGGTGGTGCAGACTCTAATCTTGCTGTTTTTAAAGGTGGTAGAAGTACGAGAGGCTCGACGCAAGTTCCTGTTTTTCGAGGTGGTTCATATATTGACCCTTACTGTCAACAAATTGGTGCATTTGGTCCAAACTTAAAACAACGTCGTTTTCAACGTTATCGTAGAGGATTTGAAAAAATTTGGTAAGCCATTAGCTAAAAAAGTGTTACAAAAAGCTTTACCATTTACCACAAAATTTATGAGACAACACGTAATACCAAAAGGTAAGCGGTCTTACATCAGCAGGCTAATACGGTTATTAATAAAGCATTAAATAAAATGAAACCATCAACCAGATCTGTTGTAGAAAAAGTTTATAGAGATTTAAAGCGACCTACTAGACCAATGTCTATGAACATACATCATCGTCGTAGTAAAAATAGAAAAATAAAAAAAGGCAAACTGAAACACTGCGAAAAAAGTATTATTTAATAATGTCAATTATTAAGGAATTAGATTTATTTTCTACACAGCCAATACAGACTGAATTTAAAGCAAAGCATTATGAAACAATTTACCCAGTATCTAATCTCAGAAGTGAGTCTAGGGAAGTCACTTTCCTTGTACCGAGATCCAATGAATTCTATACGAAACTGCAAGATGCGTTATTAATTACAAAATGTACTGTACGGTGGGATAGACGACTTGAAAACTCCCATATTTATATGTTGAATTACCCTTCTGGGACTATGTGGAGTGATATTAAAATAGACCTTAATCAGAAGCAGGTTGAAAATAGCAATAACCATTATTTCTACAAGTCGTACTTATCCAATTTATTATTTACAACTTACGAGGATAAAAATGGGCTACTGGGTGCGGGTGGCTTTCATCAGCCTTTATCTGAACACGGAAATGAAATTGATCCCGGTGCGCATCCTATTGGCGATGCCTTTAGTAAACAAATGCAATTTGTAAGTGGATTGACGATTGATTTTGATACTGAAACTAAAATAATACAACCCGGGTATGATTTAAGAATGCATTTTAGAAAAGTATCAAATTCGTTTATTTTTAAAATCACTCCAAACGCAAACGCCGTGACAAATCTTCGGCTAGAATTAGATGAAGTAAAGATCCTAATCCCTAGGATGGAGGTTAATCCGGTAATAGAAAGCAGTCACCTAAAAGGTTTAGAGAGTTACGATATTGAATATCAATTCCAAAAAAAGGAGGTTACAACAAAAATATTTACTATTCCTGCTCAAACCACAAATTACACCCAAACAAACATATTTGATGGTAAAAAACCCAAATTAGTTATTATCGGTTTTATAACAAATAATGCATATTCGGGAGAATTAATTAGCAATCCCTTGAAATTTGAACATTTTAACCTTAGACGTGCGGAACTGATTGTAGACGGTCTTCCAGTAGGTGGTGTAATATACGAGCCTAATTTTACAGATGGAACATATATTTTTGAGTATACTCAATTAATGAAGAACATTAATACATATATTAATGGTTATGGGGGTAATAATATAGACCATGAAACCTACTTAGGTAATTGCCCCCTCCTATCCTGGGACCTAACCGCCGACGGCTATGTTAGAGATCCGCAGCCGTCGATATATACTAACGGCCAATTAAAATTAAGATTTGCCGAAACGTTGGTTGAAACCATAAATGTAATCGTTTTTAATATTTATGATCAATCATTAAGTTTAAATAGCAGGAAAGAAATACATATCGATTAAGTATGTTATCTACAGAGGACCTTGATATGTTTCCAGTGGGTGGTCACTATTTGGGTGCTTTTCCAGCTAATAAATTACCTAAATTAGATAATAATAAGCGGAGATATTATGGGTTAATAGTAAATACCGATAAAGAGCATCTGCCCGGGATTCATTGGATCGCAATATATATACGAGATAATGAGGCTGAATTATTTGATTCGTTTGGATCAAAATATCCAAACAGATGTATCGAAAAATGGCTTGAGAAAAATTCCGCAAGATGGCGTACTACCCGCAAACAATTTCAAGACCCCAGGAGGACCACATGCGGCCTATACTGTCTCTATTACTTGGTAAATCGAATTCACACAAACTATCCAATGAGTGTGTTTACAAATAATGTGGAAATAAATGAAATAATATTATATAAATGGCTTGTTAATTATTATAAAATAAACCAACAAGCGTTGTAATTAATCATTTAACTTTTGTTTATCAGATAAAATGGATAATATTATTTTTGTTGATTTTCAATATTATAAGATAGACAATAAAGAGTATCCGGTAGTATTTAAAGAATTTGCTATATTCGATTCTAATTACACCAAAACTAATGTAAAGACGTTTTTAATTAAAGGCCCACCTAATATTAAGTTATCAGCCTTAGATGTAGCTCACGTAAACAATTTACGAGACATGACTTCGCATTTACCTTGGGATTACGGCGACATTTCGCAAGATGACTTTAAAAAATACATGAAGAGACATTTAAAATATAAAAAAAATATTCATGTATTTGGGTTGATGAAGCAGGCAATATTAGTTTCCCAACTTGATGTTCTCGCACCAAATTCGATGGAGAAATTGTGGATATATCATCAGCAATATTACAATTATTTAACCCCCTGTCTCTTCCACGATCAATTTATTGCACTAGAAAATAAATGTGCGTTCCACTTAAACACAAAGGATAACTGTCTGCGGTATTGCTCTGCAAAACGTGTCAGTGGGTTTGAATTGAAACGATTTTTCGTGAGAAAGCGTTTAACTGAGTCAGGCGATAAACAGAAAGAAATAACTGCGGTGGAAGATGTACTGTAGGTTTACTGTAAGCTTGTAATGTGATGGGATATAATATAATTTTATTTTGGTGATGATCTTGATGTTAATATAAAAATATAATAAAATATAATTTTTTACAACAAGTTCTCTAAAAAAGAGTCAATTGCGCTAGGTTAACCATACACATTTAACAATATGACGTAGATGTAACATGTACAGTAAGTATTCTCGCGTTATACATCGCAAACTAATAACACATACAGTAGTTGACTAGTAATATTAGTCAGAAATGCAACATAAACTGTATAGGATGTAGTGTTAACCTGTTGGTAGCGGTACTGATAAATTCAATAATTTATTATAGGCCTAACCACAACTGTCATCCGCTTTATCAGTACAGCAGTAATCTGATGCAATAGCATACTGCTGTCATGATCCGGATTACACGCAGGGGTCTCACATACAGGGATTAGATCACCTACCCAAACAATACAGTACTGCAGTACTGTCGTTGTTGTTGTAACAGTATAGTCAGATAGAGCATACTGATTTCCTTTGATTAGCATTGTACTGCAGTACCAGTACTACAGTATTAATGTAACAGTACCTGCAGTAACAAACTAAGCCAATGTATACAATATCGTGAGCCAGTTACAATCAGATGTGTACGCAGTCAGCCACACTGTGGGGATGCGGTCAACCTCACAGCTAGCCTCGCAGCTCCTATCCACAACTGTCATCCACTTTATCAGTACAGCAGTAATCTGATGCAATAGCATTTGTTTTTTTCACCTATAAGGATACTGCTGTCTACCCGAACCTTGATTAGCATACTGCTGTCATAACCTAGAAGGTAGGCGTGGCTCTCACATATAGGGATTAGATCCCCTACCCAAACAATACAGTACTGCAGTACTGTCACTGTTGTTGTTGTAACAGTATAGTCAGATGCAGCATGCTGATTTCCTTTAATTAGCATTGTACCGCAGTACCGCTACTACAGTATTAATGTAACAGTACCTGCAGTAACAAAATAAACCATTGTATACAATATCGTGAGCCAGTTACAATCGGATGTGTGCGCAGTCAGCCATGTTGCTGGGATGCGGTCCACCTCGCAGCCACCCAGCCAACCTCGCAGCTAGTCACGCAGTCAGCCTCGCGGTCGGTCATGCAGCCAGCCAGCCAGCCACGCAGCTAGGCACGCAGTCAGCCTGAGAGAGTCATACTTATTCAAACGAGGTTAGTTTTCCCTAACTACCGATAGATCGAATGAAAAATAATAATGTTTAATTTTCACCTTCTAATCACCAATATATTCTACACCTAAAGTCACAACACCAAACAATAATAAATAATTAACAAGTTTACTAAATATAGGGTAATAAATGTGAAATTTGCTAGGTGAACACATTAAAGTACATTTACCGGTATGAAAGCAGCAAATGACTACGGTATTATTTATTCTTATTTTGCAATTATTAAAAATTTCAGGTTCATATATAACTTGAAGTTGCACATTATCAAAGACAACATAAAACCCGGTATTGTTTATCAATAACCTATAGACTACAGACTTAATACTAAAAATATAAGTACATAAATTAACAGATTTTAAAATCAAATTAATACTAGTTTTATCAAATATATGCTTTTTTACTTTTTGGAAATTATACTTACTGCCTAATAATGTAATATGACCATTTTTAAATATTAATAATGTGGCACCAAATATCTTATATATAAACTGATTTGGTTTGAGTATGTGTTTACCAGATAATTGATTTTTTAATTCTTTAAAATTAATCGCTGACACTTGCTGGCAACTTACATTCTTATTAATGATCTGATAGTTCATTGTTTGGCTCCCGATAAATAGGTATATTGTTTTTTTTTATCGGTTTTTCAACCTTTGTTTGATAGTGACCCCAGGGAAGTGAATGATTTTTATTAACCCAATAAAGTTTATCGTCAAATGCACTGAGAGCAAACTTATCTCGTGCTACAGTATACACTTTGTGTAATTGGCTCTGAAATTGATGCGTTTCCTTGGAAATTTCTTCATTATCCTTATATGCTCTTAAATAATCTTCGTGGCAAATATTTTTATCCACGACAGCTCTTGTTATTCCTTTCGCCCGTCGTATATTTGATTCATTCCATTCCAAAATTGAATATAATTTTGGTCTTAAAAATACTGCTTGTTTAATCTCTCTCGAGCACAACTCGTCTTTACAGTAATAGAGCCTGGATTTATTTTTATCGCTGTAGAGAGGGTGATCCTTGGGGTAATTGGATGTATCTAGAATATTATTTTTAATTAAGGCTTTTAAAAAATTATTCTGCGATGTATTATAGTAACAACCTATTAAAGAGTCCGTATCTGATGCTACAATTTCAATACGACAGTTTAATTCTTTCTCAATAGGTAGCAATTTATTATAGTACAACTCATACATATCTAATTTAGCCAAGTCCAAGACAGTACTACCTATATAGACCGGCTTATCGAGAGTTACAGAGTCTTTTACTAATAAGTGACCCGATAAGGAATCGTTATAAATCATGAAATTTTCATGATTGATACGTTTTACCAATAAATTTCATTTCTCACTGCTATTAGCGATACAAAAGTTACATCGATCTCTTATCTTCTCTATCGTTTTTCCAAATAATGAATTATTTAGAAGCTTTGCAACAGCTGTTTCAATGTAACTTTTTGCTACTCGCCTTTGATTAATATTAAAATCTATATAGGGTTTAAATATAAAGTCTTGATGGAAAGAATACAATTTATGTAGTTTAGTAACAATTAAACCTTGTTTCATATAAAATTTTAACATTTAAAATTTACATGATAGAATTCTTTATCGAATTGTGTCAGCATAAGTTTTGGAGCACACATCTTATACTTGCTATTAGTACCTCTTTGTTTACATACATGATTATATTGTTCCCTCATATATGGTGAAAGCATTGTCTCATTTATACTTAAATGTTCTGGGGCTAAGGGTAGTTCTAATGTACGATCATGAATATCTTTGGGATATTTCAAATCGCAAATTAAGAAAAACCCAATATCCCCTTCAGTATCAAGATTTGTTAAATAGTTTATTAGTTCTTCTGGAGCGGCATTCTCTAAATATGTAACGTTGACTTGTTCAAAACCTGAAACAGGTAGCTTTTTACTTAAATTACCTGAATACAAGGAATTAAAATCTATATTGAAAATATGACACTCTTCCTTGCTTGGATCATAATTATCAGTATCTGGTATATTTGATCCTATGTAATGCTTTCGACAGAATGCAACCCCTCCTCTAATAGATGCTTCAAAATCTCTATATGTTTGGTAATCTTTTATTAATGCTAACTTATATTTATTGTATTTCAGAGCGCAATCATAAGTGAAAGCTGCGATACTGCAATAATAAACTACTTCTAATTCGTAGTTTTGTCTACATACTCTCCTAAAGTTCTCAAATATATCAGCGAGGAGACAAACATCGAGTTTTAAGTAAGCTAAAAGATAATCCTTGAGATTTGTACACTCAAACTGACTCCATGATGCGTTGGCAAAACTATATTCCTCGGGAGTACAGGTATTTTGTGTTAATTTACTATAAAATTTGTCTATTGATGGTAATTTCGAATCATTGAATTTATTTAAATCTGTTAGATACTCGTAGGGAAATATACCTTTTCGTTTAATTGTTGCATTATTTAAATTCGGATAAAAATATTTCATTTGCTGTTCAGTAATTGGTAGAACTGATGTTATATCCTCGCTGTCTATATCCTTTGTTGAACAATCAACTAAAGTACTTAGGGAAAAGGATAAAAATTGATATGTGTCTAAGACACGTAGCTCAATCTTTGTTTTTGAGTCTTTCACCGGTATATGCATGCTTAGTGAAATATACCTTTCAGAATTTTTAGGGATCACCTTTATATCCCAATCGGAATATTTATTGTTGGTAAAACCAACTTGTAAAAGAAAATGCAAATCATAGTGATTGCAGTTGTGTGCAGCGAGTATATATATGTGTCGTTTCAACGATAAAGAGCGGTTACATGCGTTACAAGCGGCCGCTATATAGTTACCAGTAATATGTGAGTGATGTTTGTTTTTCTCAGATTTATCCTTAAATAAAACATTGCAATAAAAGCAAGTTTTAGCTTTCCAAAAACTTAACTTATCTACATCATTAAGTATCATTTTTTCATGTGTGTGGTCTTCTGACCACTTATATAATTGGGTGATGTCATTATATACAGAGTCTAAAAAGTCTTGAATACAGTTGTTGTCGATTGTTTTTGTAAAGGTCTTCAAATAAAATTTTGGTGGATTGATTGATTCGGTACTAGGGACAATTAAATAACTTACAGCGCATGGAATATGATTCTGAATAAATTTACTGTTGCTGGATGGCTCCAAAATAGATTCTATGTCAAAATATATTACAAACAATGCTGGTAATGTTCTGTCTAAATTTCTAAAGCTAATGTGAGTTCTTTTTTCAGATGGTAGCTTCTCAACTTGACTTTTTCCTCGATAACAAGCAAGACGGTGACGTTCTAGAACATCCTTGCTGTAGGACTGAGACAAACACCGTTCACAATATTTCCTACATCCAATATGCTTACCTCTTGTATTCAACAAACGATTTAAGTTAGTTATGCAAACATAATGTGATTGTTTTGATTTATTCTTATTTTTTACAAGTAATATATTCAATAACTCTTTATCTGGAGTGATTTTACTAAATGGTGCCTGTCTTAATATAGATACTCGATTGTTGTCGTAGAGTAATAAATTAATTATATATGCTGAATTCTGTTTTTCAAAAAGTTTAATTGCAAGCTGCCATTCTGTTGGATAATCTTTGTTCCCGTTGTCAAAAATAAAATGATTCATGTAATCTGTGTACTGCGAAGTACGGTTTTTGTGATCTTTCACTTTGCTACTAAATTTTGTGGCTATAATAGCCCATTTGAAACAGTCATTATCAGCCATTTGTATATTTATAACACATTTTTTAACTGATAGAGCCTTAGGTAACTCCATATAACCGTGACCTTTATATTCCAGTGACCTACACTTAGATTCAGCTACTTTAATTTCCACTCTTAATAAAGATTTAACACGCCATCCTGAGCCACGAGTGTTAAATATGGCTATTTTTTGCATTAACTTTTCTAGTACATACTCAAACCATGTGTCAAAACTTTCATGTGAATCTACGGTATTAACTGCACCACCTGAAGAACTAAAATAGAAAGTTTCTTCTTGGTCTCCCTCTGAAAAATGTGATCGATACATGAGTATATTCACACCTACCCAGGGTCTAAGTACATTCATTTCGCTAAGTTTTCCTAATAATAAGTTTTTAATGTGAGGTAGAATATGAACTATCGATGAATGAATATCAGGAAAATCTTCATCATTCGGAAGATTGTAAACATAGATTTCTAAACGGTTATCGTGTGCGGCTCGTTCGAGGATAAAAATTGATGGACCTTGACCAGATTTCAGTCTTTTTCTAGATGCGACAGTATTGTTTTGGTTCGCTCGTGGTCTAACATGATAATAACGTTGGTGACAGTCGTGACGTAAATAATTCTCATATAAATACTCTTTATTACAAGTAGGGCAAGTTTTTTCATACACGCAAAACTTCATTTCTTTACAACCCGTAGTTGATTCATGTCGTTTGCATATTTCTTCACGTGAACATTTCACATGACAATTAAAACAATTAAATTCTTCAAAATGTGACCTTAGGTGGCGTAAATAATTTCGTTTAGAAATTTGAAGAGGACAAAATGGACATTTCAATTGTTTATCCATCTCTTTATTATCCTAAAAACAATTTAAAATTAATATGAATATTGTTATATATATTATAATCAAAAAAAATTCATAAGCTACTCAACACAAATAAAATATAATATCTAAACTTTAATTAATTTAATATTTTCAGAATGAGCTCGATTGAATCAGTTGAGCTCTTTATATATATATTTCAAGTTTCTACTTATACCAACCAATCATAAATAACAGTTACATTGGAAACTAATATCATAAATAAAGTTGCTTTTACAACTGAATTCTTTATAATAAAATCAAGTCTAAACCAAGATGTGCATAATGCGTTTTTAATTTTCATTGATAAAGTAGGTTTTACATGCTAATGTTTTATTATGGTGGTGTAAACTCATGCATTTACATGCGAATGTTTTATACCTAATCCCATGATCACATTAAATATAAACTATCACCAATATTTACTCAATAAAGTCACCTTTACATGCAAATACTTTATAATAATCACGCTTTGTGATAAAAAGTTACCTTTACAAGTCAGTGTGAAACTGAAAAAGAAAAGTCTCTAGTTAATAATAAATCAATCTGATACTGTTTTTATATGTTCCTTATTGTAATCTGCTACCTCTTCACTTGCTTTTTTAACTTTTATTTTCTTTGTAGGTATAGAATCATTGTTGGGAATGGAAGATGTTTGAGATGTAGATCTGCGCTTTCCATCACTTGATGTCTCTTCGATGTATGTCTTTGGATTAAATGTGGATGAAACTACTTCTGGAAATGACTTATTAACCTTAAACTTCCAAGTTGGTTGATATAGAATCGCGAAACCGTCTGCTATATCAGTTGATGAAACCTTTAACATCATATCGTAGAGAAACTCTATATGTGGTATGTCTTTATCGTAATGTAACTGTAAATATTTGCTTTCCTTGTCTGTAATAATTACTTTTTTTTCTTGTACATTTATTTTTACTTTAAGTCGGTCAGATAAAGCTTTATCGCCCGTATCTAGCTCTGAAAAGACACCTTCGTTACTAATTTCATAATTCCATTCTTACCACAATGAATTTACTTCCGATGCTGTTAAGTTAAACCCATTATAATACCTAAGACCAATAGCATCAGAATATCTAGCTGAAATCTCCCATAGTCCCATATAAGTCGTTCCTTTATATTTGCTTACAAAACCAACAAAAGATGGGTTGGTTAAATTAACAACAGAACACTGATTTATTATTTCGAGTGGTGGTGATAACAATTCTAATATTTCTGTCTTACTCTGAAGCAATAAATTAATGAGTGATTTGTTTAGAATTTGACATTTGCCTTGCTTCTGAATATATACGTTTTCAGTAATAACACAGGTGGAAATATTTAACTTTCCTCTTGTAAATTCTATATTAGGATAAATATTACCTCTTGAAACTGATGATTCCTTTTGTCGGTTGATTAATATTTCTAAGACGTCTAGAAGGTAGAGTGTATCCTGGTAAGAGAAGCACGTTGTTACATTGCTATCGCTTGAGTGTAATATAAAGTACTTGCCATAAACAATACTACAGGTATATTTATTACATGTAAATTTCCAAGTATTGCTTGAAGTTTTTTTAAATAAATCCATAATTAGAATGAAAACTATTTTGAAAAATGAAAACTAAATAAATGATTATTAGAATATAAAACTTCTGTTTATATGGTTGCTTTAATACAACAGAGTGACTTACAGTGAGGAATATAGTAGCTTCGTGTAACAGATGCAACGTGTACAGCTAAATTTATTACATTAGCGTGAGTTAGAGAGTGAAATAGCAGTAACATGTAACAGATGCAACGTGATCAATGCTAGCCCTGTCATTCTAACTTATATTTTAACTTAGTTGACCGACCAGTCACATCGATAAAAGAAATCAATTATTATTAATAGTCGAATTAATGTATTCTATGCTATAGTAATAATGTTAAGGAACTAGAAGCTATTTATAAACATCTGCTACCAGTGATGAAGATGAAGAATTCAATGACTATGGTATAACTCAGATATTTATCGCCTGTTTCTCTCGAGGTTGGATGGAAGAGTGATTGGTGAGTTGTGAGGAGTTATAACGGTCCCGGGTTCGAACCCTGTTGAATATTTTGTTATCTGAAAAATTGCAAAATTAAATTTAGTTACTGGTGAAAAATAGCGATTTGAAAAATAGTAGACGTTACCTGTAGACACTCCTAGCATCTGTAAAATAAAGGTTGGTGAAAAATTGCGATTTGAAAAATAGTAGACGTTACCTGATGCTAAGTGTAGACATCCGAACACCTGTAAAATAAAGGTTGGTGATTGGATGCAGTACTAGCGTTGGGTGACTAATAACGCCTCTAGCGGAATAAGCGGGAACTTGAGAAGTTACCATGGTTACGGATGAAATGCTGACATCTGATTGGTTGAAATAATAATGATCACTGGTAAAGGATGAAATGGTGGCTTCTGATTGGATGCAGTACAAGAAATGGATGGTAATGATGGGCTACGGGTGACCATGGCGCAGTGTCATACAAACATATACTACTCCTATATCTAAGTTTAGTAACCCATATGGAGCTAACCAAGTTTCTGTACATATAAAAATATCGTGTGCTCGTACGAGTTTATGAAAATCAACATCCGCTAGTGCTGAACTAATACCTTCAACATTTAAATGTCATACGTTAAGTGATCTAGTAATTGCAGGTTCATCAGAAACAGAAGGTGTAATATTAGTAGTCATATTATTGTTTACCAAGTTTTGTGATCGATCATCATCATTCGAATTTTAAACCTGAGAGCCCGAACTGATTAGTTTGGCACCTCAACCGTTGGGTTGTGGATCGCACGTTCCGGGCTGCCCTTCTCCCGTCTCATTGGCTCGCTGATCGAGAGAGCCTTCTTCCGGCTCATTGGCTGGCTGATCGAGTGAGCCTTCTTCTTCACCCAGCACGTCGAACGCATTGTGAAGATGCAAACTAGAGACCCGAGAACCCTCTTGAGGTCTACCAGCAGTATCATCAGAACCAGACAGAGGTTGTGAGTATTTGCCGGGAATTATTATCCATTCGGGATTTGAAGGGGTAGAATTCAGTGATCGTTGAAGCTGAACTGTAATTGGTGTCTGCGCCCCAGCATTTTCAACCGTCTCAGATTGTATAATACCCTGTTGTTGATATTCTGTGGCATCCATTTCAGCCTCGCAGATTGACTCTTCAATGTGCACGAGCGGATCTAGTTCTATAGTAGACCTGGTGAACGAAGAAGAGGACACAGTTGTGATCGTTGGCGCGGGCGTAGTGGGCGCGGGCTGCCTCATGCGTTGAGCGGGCAGAACTGTAGTAGTAGGCGCAGACGGCCCTGTAGTGGGCGCGGACGGCCCCGTGCGTTGCATGGGCGGCCTTGTAGTCGGCGCAGGCGGCCCCGTGCGTTGCATGGGCATCCTTGCAGTAAACGCGGGCGGCCTTGCAGTGAACACGGGCGGCCCCGTGCGCTGCATGGGCGGCCCTGTAGTGGGCGCGGGCGGCCCCGTGCGTTGCACGGGCGGCCCTGTCACTGTGGGTGCGTGCGACCCCGTGCGTTGCGTGGGCGGCCCTGTAGTGTGAGCGGGCGGCACTATGAAACCAAATGAATTACGGTAACCTCGTTCATCGATTGTGTAACCTCTCCGATCCCTATTGTACTGATAATCAAATGCTTGATTACTATCATTTAGTGTGTCCCTTCCTTGTTGGAACCTGTTGTACTCGTACATACCACGTCCCTGTCGACTTGCATTAGTTGCCGGGAAACTTCGCTGGGCAATCTGTGATCGTATTCCATTCTGCGGAATCTGGTATCGACTCGGACGACTCTCGGACGACTCCTTCGATAAAACCTGATCGAGAGTAACATTTTCCTTCCCGAAAATGTCCCATCCACTGATTGATTTGTCACCTATTCTAAGATTATTACCTGAAACACGGGCTGATAGATTCTGTTGTTTCGCATCTCGAGCCAGTTGGAATAACGTGTCTCTTTGTTGCCGCATTTCTGCCGGGAAGTCGTCGACAATGCGGTACTGACTGCCAGCTATCTTCTCCTTACATTCAAGAACTGCAAACTTCTGTTTTGTCATCACAAATTCGACCTTTATTGGCCGAGTCCAATTGGGTCTATATCGACCTTGCCGCCAAACTCCGTCTATCCAAAGTTCGTCAGTGTTTAGCCCAAGTCCACTTTGGAAGAATTCCAGGACAACGCGCTCCGTATCTTCTCCTCTACGTTCCGGTATATTCTTTACAATTAAGTTTTTCCGCGACATTGTTCGTTCCATCTCGACCTGCCTCCTCAATAACTTATTATAATTTTCATCAACTCGTAGGTCAACGTTCTGCAGATGAGATCTTATCTGGTTAATCCCATCATTCATTGCCGGGAGTAAAGACAAATTCTCTAGATGGTTTTGATCTAGATCTAGACCTATGGGGCCAGCGGACCTTCCGCTGCTGCTTACCCTAGATCTCTTCGCCCTTGCCGCCGTCGGCTTCCCTCCAGCAACTGACATGGCCCCAGCCACGTAAACATCTGAATCCGAGTTGTTTGCTACCCAAGCAATGGGCGACTCTCCACGTATCTGTCTACCGTAACAGGCTGGGTTTGTTCCACTTCCAGCACCGTGTTGGAGTTGCAAGGATTGCTCCATGTATTCCTCGTTCCATTCAGCTTGTCGCTCTAAATAGACATAGTTCACGTTTTGATTTCCGGCAATGTCATAACCGACACCGACGGTCCCGGCTCCAGCACTGTTATAATCGCACCCTGCCATACCTTCCATTCCATTCACCACTCACTAGGAGTCTGTAGTCCAGTAGTATAATGTATATTAGTATTAGATAAGTCAGTAAGTCAGGCAGTGTCAGTATTATAAATAATGTACTGCAGTGTCAGTGCATTCAAGTCAATTCAAGTCAGTCAGAGTCAGTCAGTAGTCAATAGCACTGTGAGTGTCGCTCTTCCTCCCAATTAAACCTGGCTAGAAAGGCTAAGGTTGGAGGTCGTGATACCTTCCATGAACCACGGTAAACGTCTCATTCATGGAATTGTTCTGTAAAATTAATATCATCAGCGTTCCTGCGCTTATCTGACTTCCTCATTTCAGTCTTTATGTGTTTAATGTTGTATGTCAGACATATATCGAACCACTCCATTACTTTATCAAAATTATGTCGAAAGTTGTGTCAGTTCATTTATATAATGAAAAAGTCAATATAAATTATAATGGTAGTATTGCAATTATAATAGTAAAAAAATATTATGTGCAATAATTACTACGGGCTACAGCTTCTTTCAAATCCCTTTATTTTTTAGATTTCGGACATATTGTTATATAACCTGACCCGAAAATCTAGGGGGGGCTGTGAAATTGTTGCCCTACGTTTAGAGATTTATATAGTATTATTATTCATACAGTCATATATACAGTATACATATTCTGATAGCTTCGAGAACATTGCAATCTGTTGTCTGATGATTGGTTTCAGAGTTTAGTATACAACCCTATGTGATTACTATACTGCAGTACTGACGTGCATATTATACTGACTGGAATTATTGTCCAGTCTGCATGTCTGCCTATGTGGTGTAAACGCTAGTATTTTTTGCACCACACGGACTATAGATTTTTGGTAGATATCAATGTCAATCAGTCACAGGTTCTGTCAGTCGACAATTAATAGTTAGGTTGTTTGTATTACTGTTATATTAACCTGTGTCTGTACCGTCTGATATAATAAAGCCCAAAGGAGTTCTTGTGCGTATGAACAAAGTACTATAGTTTTCATCACCTGCATAGGTTTACCCGGACTACCGCAAGTTGGCATACCTCAGTACGTGAATGGACGATGACACCGTGCGGTATTCACAATGTGTCTCATTGGTTCCCCCAAGCTTGACACTAGAACAAAATCGCCTCCACTTTGCAGGACATTGCTTTCACCGTGAGGACCAGCCAGTGCATAATCTTGTACTTTGGCAGCCTCATGGAGTGAATAAACATGGTGGACAGCCCATGACTTTCTTGAGACGCATCTTAAAAGACACTGGCCTTGAAGATGCGGATGATCTAGCAAATGTCATGGGTGATAGGGAGTTGTGGCGGTGCAATTATGTCGATAAGCCGGCACAGCATTCTTAAAAATGCAGCTGCAATACAGCATGCCGATCCTAGTAGTATTGACATAATAAATAGTAACCAATAGGAGATGGTTTAGCGCGAAATTCAAACTCAAATGTTTACCTGCATTTTTCTCAAATGTGCTTATTTTTTACTAAAAATCTATCTCCTCCGCCATTTCTTAACGGATTTCGAATTTTTTTGTGGGAGGTTGTAGCTGAGGATTCTGTCTACATAACAATGGGACGGATTTTCAAAAGTTTGACTCAGTCAGAAGTTATGACGTCACCAATCTCATTTTTTCGAAAAAATCAAAATTTTATGAAAAAATGACATTTGTGACGTCATAACTTTTGATTGCAGCAAAATTTTGAAAATCTGCCACATTATTCTGTAGACACAATCTTTACCTACAATGTCCAACAAACAGAATCGAAATCCGTTAACAAATGGCGGAGGAGATAGATTTTTAGTAAAAAATAAGCACATTTGAGAAAAATGCAGGTAAACATTTGAGTTTGAATTTCGCGCTAAACCATCTCCTATTGGTTAATATTTATTATGTCAATAATCAATAACCAATTGGTTATAATCGATAATTAAGACATGTTCTAAGGTCTAAAAATTACGCTGAGTATTTCTGCAGTGATAATTAGAAAATAGTTAAGAATTAAAGATATATTTAGTTATTTAAATATATTTATTATATTAACTAATAATTTTATTAAATTAGTGGAATATTTAAATAGCTGTATCTCAAAAACTAAAAGTCGTATAGCGATGCAGATTTCACCATTAAAATCACCGTAAAATTCTGTATTAGATGAAATTATAATAAAAAACGTCCAAATTTTACCCCTCTCGGTGACCCCCCCCCCCCCCCCCCTAAATAATAATGGCTATAGATACATATATAACTCTAGTTTCAGATAGCTCTTTAAATACATATCCCAATAATAGCCCTAGCGAGTTTACTGTTGATTTAGCCGAAGAATTATACATTTGGTCCAAACGCTAAAATTGGGCTTGCTGAAATCCAATACCAAGCAACGTACATCAATATTACTCTGCAAACTCAGATCTCGCTGTCAATCGGGGTAGACGCAAAATATGCCAAATCATACAGTTTATTTCCTGGTATGCATAGGTCTATTCAAGTCATTATTGATGATATAAATAAACTATTTAATTCTGAAGCGAAATATAAAGATTTTGAATTCATTTTTAAAACAAATAATTCTAGAATTAAATTTAAATTTCCTAAAAAGTTGAAAAAAATACAATTAAGTATACGATGTGATTTAATACAAATTCTAGGCTTAAAACAATTATTGGATCAGAATCATCCGGGTATTACGAATTGGGATATATACAGTATGATAGCGGTAGATGAATTAAGCAACCGATATTAATTTTAAATTATAGAGGGCCAAATATTTCAGAAATTGGTTTTTTTAAGCGGATTCAATTCCGCTTCACTACCCACCACAAAATGGGATAGTGGCATTTTCAGCAATATGTTGGAGATACGAGATTAGCAATATGAATCTCGTATCACAACCAACATTTTTTTTTTGGGGGGGGGGGGGGGGGGGCAACACAAGCCCCGAAGCCACACACAAAGGAGGGTTAGAGGTCAAACCACCTCGGAGGGGACACAGCTAGTAGAGGCTAGCAGCAGGGGGGAATCACTCCCAGAGAGTGCAAGGGCGAGAAGTAGGGTATTAGCCAATAAGGGCAAAGGAGAGCATCCACTAGGTAGCAGGCCAAGGTAGCGTAGGAGGTGAAGCAATATTGGTATATCAATCATATATTACCTCCCGCTACCGGTTTGTGATTCAGTTTAGTTAGCTAACCAGTTTCAGTGCAGACCGGTAATCAGTTGTTTTACCGTCACCGTCAACAAAATTGGCTGTATTTTAATCTATCACCAGTACCAAGCATTATTGTCATCCGCTGTCATTCTGCCCTCATCATTATCTGTGCTATCACTATTATATTCGATCTGCCGACGTAGACAACACCGGACTCTCATCGCTTTTCCTCCAACGGCCTCGGCCAAGCAATCACTGGCACCATCCCGAGCTAGAACGGTGACGCGTACGAAACACTAACCCGGTCGGGATCTCTGATCCCGTCACAGTAAAACAACTGCCAACTGCTATCGAACTGTGACTGCCTAAGAGACAGTAAAGAGAGATGAGCTGGAACAGGAGAACCCCGAGTATCAGAGGGAGAGAGGACGCCGCCGCGGACCCCGGACGACACCAACCAAACGATCCGTGAGGCCGCGACGCGACGGTATCGAGCCTGCAACGCCGGATTCGCCGACGAGGGACGATCCGGTGGCCCAGGCGGAGGGTGACCGTCAACCACGAGCGGGAGACGAGTCGAGGCATGACGGCGGTCGGAGTACTGAAGTCGCCGCAGGCCGAGGGCGACGGATGGCCCACCGGAACGGCGACGGTGGGGCCGCCGGTACAGCGCCGAACCAGGAGTGGAGGAGGAGTCGGCGAAGAGGACGTCGGGACGAGTGATCGGCTACGACGGGCCTACAATGCCACGAAGAAACTATCTGAAGGAGGCCAGGGAGGGAGGAAAGGTAGACCAGCCTAAGTTACACCAAAGGCTAGGTGAGTCGAACAAACATTTTCGGTATTTAGTCCGTTTTGGACAGGGAGAACTGGCGAGTGAGAGAGCGAGGGGCGTCGCCACCGAACTATTCGAACTGTGGCGATCCGGGGTTATGGAGCCTGAAGTAGTGTACGTAGGGCCGTACTTAGTGGATGCTAGGGGAATTAAGTTAGTGGGTTGGGCGGATCCGCAGGAGGGCGAACCCGAGGTTAACCCCGAGGATTCGGTCTCGTCGGTTAGCGAGAACCCCAGAAAGCGGGGGAAAGTTAGTAGGACAGAGAGGCGACGGGAGTCCGTCGCGACCGATAAGTCCGCTACATCCTCCGCGAAAGCAAGAATGGTGTTAGAGATAGATCTGGCGTGTCAACTAGACATGGTGGCGCTAGACCAGAAAGAATTAGAGAGGCAGTTGGACGAGGGAACTGCGTTGTTAGAGAAAGAGAGAGAGTTAGCGAGGGAGTGTAAAGAGAGGGCCGAAAGGGTGGCGAGAAACTTTAGAGAGTGAGGAGAGAGAAATAAGGGAGGAGAAGGAGCGAAAGGCGGGAGAGGTGAACGAGCGTAAAGAGCGTGAGGTGAGGTGGCTTGAGAGAATTGTGAGAGAGGCAGAGTTGGCCGACCAAACTTTGCGAGAGGATAGAGAGAGAGAGAGAACGGGAAAGCATGTGCAGGATGAAATGCATGCCCGGTTGATGGGGCTTATGCAATATCAGGCCAAGCAAAAGCATCGATTAGAACTGGCGCAGTTGGGACTACCCGAGAGTGAGGCTGGCTCGGGTAGTATTTACGAGGAGCCAGAGGTAATGGAAACGTTCGTTAATACCCCACTGACGGGCACCGGACGACAGACCCAAGACTGGTGTAACCGTACGGGCGGGGGGTGGGGGGGGGGGGGGGGTAATAATAATACGTTAGAGGGCATTAATATGAATAGTACCGTAGTGGACAACCCTAATCAAACTTTCATTGCAGGAAATAATCTTTTACCCGGTAATAATAATTACCCTAATTTAAATATAGCAAATAATCCAATAATCCTAATTTAAATACAAAATAATCAATAATTCTAATTCAAACGCACAAAATAATCCTAAATTATAATTTTAATCAAACGCCAAAATAATTCAAATAATAATCCGAATTCCGAACAAAATAACTTAAATAATTTAAATAATTTAGGAAACTAATATTATTGATAACGGTGCTATTAACTACGAATGTACGGGAAACAGGTGGTCCGGCCAGCGGGAGCCTGCAAGGCCACGTAGTGTACGCAGGGAGTAGCAGGGGTGAGTCACCCCGACGGGAGCCTGCAAGGCCACGTAGTTAGGCAGGGAGTAGCGGGGGTGAGTCGCCCCGACGGGAGCCTGCAAGGCCACATAGTTAGGCAGGGAGTAGCGGGGGTGAGTCAACCCGACGGGAGCCTGCCAGGCCATGCAGTTGCACAGGGAGAGGCGGGGGTGTGTAGACCCAGCCGCAGTAGAGAATAGTGCGTCGACTAGAGAGGGGCGTAGAAGCGAAGTAGGAGGTAGTGAAGTAAGAGGTGGCGAAGTGGGGGGGGGGGGGCTACGGGTGCCCCACCACGAGAGATTAGAGGCGAGAGGGGGGGGGGGGGGGGGGGGCAGAGAATGTCCCCCGAGCGTCGGCGGATAATGCGCGGGGCGAGTTAGGTGAACCGCAGCACCCGACGACGGAGAATAGTAGGGGGATTACGAATATCCCCAGCAGCGTCCAACCAGCTAGAGAGAGAGAGGTTGGCGTCATGAGCGGGCGAGCAACAAGACATCGAGCCCAGTCGGAAGACGGAAGAAGAACAGTGGAGTTTAACCAGGAGGTCGAAGAGAGATCTCGTGAGCGGTAACACTACACTGAAGAGAGAAGAAGTGAAGAGAATAGAAGAAGCGTTGCTACGAGCAACCGGAGAGCGAGGACGGATAGCGAAGCCGTCGTTAGTAGAGATGGAGTTGGAGAGTCTGTGGGGTCGAACTCCGGGAGATTGCCGTTGCCCCGGAGAGACACAGCCTGGCGAGATATATCATACGCCAGGAGAGGGGTATAGGATGTACCAGTACGAGGACGAGAACAGGAGAGGGGATCGAAGAGAAACTTCCCGACGGGATATAGGTGCCGATCGAGAGTACGGTAGTCGCGGGGAGGACTTCTTGGATTATTCGAGAGGAGTAAACTTCGGTCCGGAAGGACACAGGCAGACTGCAGGACATACTGTAGGCCTTACTGCACATACTATACGCCATGCTGGGAGAGATAGTGTAGGCGATAGGGTAGCGCGAACAATGGGATTAGATCCGGAAGTCGCGGCGTACATACCGGTAGGTAGGCAGGAAGTCGATAGGCCTATACCGGTACCAGCACAGCAGTATGACTATAATATGCAGGGACATAACATATATCCAGGGGAGGGGAGAGTTATTGCAGATAGGTGTATGGGCCCCAATATATTAACATCAACCCCAGTACCAAACATAACACACAACAGGGGGGGGGGGGGCAGGGTGACATTCCCCCATTACAATATCAACAATACACTCAACCGGGAATAAGAACATCGAACCCCCTGGACCAGAACAGGTCATGCGACACGGAGATATGGAGGGGGCCGTTGCCCCCAATGATTTATCCGACACAGAAAAGATCGACGGGCCCGACGGGAGACCGCACCCAACAGGAGAGTCTGTACAGCATCCCTCGAACCCATTGGAAGCACAGGCGATGGGAATGGCAACACTTATCGATGCGCTCAAGACCAGAATCGAGTTACCACCAGTTGAGCCATTTAAATTTGACGGAAGCAGACCGGAAGAATACCTGCAATTCCGACGCATGTACAGCAATGAAATATTGACTAAAAACCTGACGCAGGCGGAGTGCCTAAAATATTTACAGGTATACACAGGAGGCCCAGCGTACGACATCATGAGGCAGTATCAGGGCATCGAGGGCGGCTTCACGACTGCATGGCGGGCCCTAGACATGGAATACGGACACCCAGCCAAGATCATCCGGAAGATGCTGAGGGGAATAACATCGGGTGGCCTGCAGGACAACCCCTTTAGTATAAAGACCTTTGCGAATAAGGTTGAGAAGGCGCTAATCGTGCTGAAGACACTAAATGCGCCATACGAACTTAACACATCTAATAACATAATCACGATAGCGCAGGCACTGCCGATCTGGCTACGTAATAAATGGAGAAAGATCACCTTCTCCACCCAGGAGAAGAAAGGTGCGGAACCGGGCCTAGAGGAAATGTCGAACTTCCGACACAGGGGACTGCAAGTCCACAGATACCTGAGAGTGGGGCCAGGCCGTGGCACAAACAGGGACAAAATAACAACACGAACAAATATAATCCCAACACACCCAGTAGGCCGAACCCAGATAACCAAAACACTAAACCGGTAGACGTGAACCTTCGCGCAATACGTGTAGGGCTATATAGGGAACGTTACAACCCAGGATACAAATGTCAATTGCATAAAGACGGAACCCATAAGACTATGGACTGTAAGTATTGGCAGGCGTTACCCGAACAAGATCGGAAAGCCTATGCAGATAAGAATGGAATTTATCACCGATGTGTGGTAGGAGGACACAAGGTTGAAGAGTGTAAGGAGACACCAGTAAGATTCGGGCAAGGCAAAGGTCAAACAATGGCGACAAGCACCATAGGAGCGAAGAAAAGGGGAATGGTGCTACTGGGGGTGGTACCGGTGAGGGTAATAGGAGAGTGCGGTCGATCAGTAACCACCTTGATGCTGGTTGACAGCGGAGCAGCCTTCACATTGGTGGAGAATTGGGTGGTCGAGGAGATAGGGTTACAGATGAGGCCAAGCAGGATGGCGGTAACTACCATTTCCAGCAAAGATGAGGTCCTGGAGATGAGGATGGGAAGGTGTGAGATATCAGCAATAGCACATGGATGTGACTATGGGGCGACCATCGACTCCATCCAGGTAATAGAATCGATCAACATAAACGCCAGGCGACCAACTAACATCGAGGTCGAACAATACAGATTCCTGGACAACATTGATTTCTCGATACCGGAGGTGAACGTCAGGAAGGTATCCATCATAGTGGGAATGGACTGCCCGCCCAACGGCCCAAGAAAGAGTACAGACGATCTTCGGGGAGGACAGACAGCGTGATCCGGTGGCAATTCTCACACCATTCGGATGGACGCTAAGTGGCTCAATCAGAACCAAAATTCAATGGTGTGCATGTTTGCAGGAACCATGAGGGAGATAGAAGATGAAGGAGGGGAGGAACAGCTGAAGAGACTGTTAAGACAGGACTTTGAAGGACTGAAGGAGACCGGGGTCGGAACCTCGGTAGAGGACAAGCAAGCAATACAGAGTGTGAAGGAGTCTATGAGGTGCGACGAGGGACGGTACACCATAGGCATGGTGTGGAAACAACCGAAATTACCGTTGACTGACAACAAGAGGATGGTACTCACGAGGCTTCGCAAACTAAAGCAAACGCTTAAACGGAGCCCCGAGAAGGATGAGTACATCCATAGGACGATAAAGAAGTACGTCGAGAAAGGATGGGCCGTGGAGTTGCCGATCGACAAACCGAACACGGACAGGACCTACTACCTGCCACTTCATGTGGCTTTAGACCCAAAGAAGGGTAAACTGCGGATGTTGGTTGACGCATCGGCTAAAACCACTGGCAAGAGCCTAAACGATTATCTGCTGGAGGGCCCCAATATCTACAACTCGGGGATAGAGGTCTTGTTGAGATTTAGAAATGGGAGGCACGCCTTCACGTGCGACATCGAAGGCATGTTCAACCAGGTCCATGTGACAAAGGAGGACAGCGACAGCCAGCGCTTCCTATGGTACAACGGCGACGAGGAACCGTCGACGATACCGATGTACAAAATGGTAGTGCAGAACATGGGGGCCAAGTCTTCTTCATTCATGACGACTGTGGCTGTAAGAGATACGGTAGAGGGGAAAGAGGGGAAGTATAGCGCCAAAGCGATCGATATGATTCGATGCGGCTTCTATGTAGACGATGGGATGGAGACTGGAAATACGGTTAAAGAATTACTGGAGACAGGGCGCGAGGTTCGCGACATCCTGAAAGGATCCGGATTTAACCTGACCAAGTTCCAGTCCAGCTCAGAGGAGTTTATGAAAGCCATAGAGGACAGACGGCCAGATTCGACCATGGACAACCCCACAACAGCCAAGGGACAGGACATGGTGAACAAGAGAGTGGGGTCTCAGCGGAAGGCGCTGGGGATTGTATGGAACCGGGGGATGGACGAGTTCAAGTACCAACTGAGCCAGGAGTGCGCGGAGATCCACACAAAGAGAGGCTATGTGTCGTAAATAGCAAGGATATACAATCCCTTAGGCCTAGCAGCCCCATTGTTAGTCACGGAGAAGCAGATACTTAAGAAAGGATATAACTTAAAGGACGAGTGGGATACAGAGGTCCCAGAAGAAATAAGCAAGCAATGGAGTAAGTGGATGGGGAGTTTAGAACAGATGGGGACGTACAGCATGCCACGCATGTATTTCCCGGATGGGGACATGACGGATCTGGACCTACACATGTTCTCCGATGCATCATTGGAAGCATACGGAGCGGCACTCTACCTGGTACAGCGAAAGGGGGCTCATAAGCCCAGACTTGCATTCAGTAAAGCACAGTCGACGCCACCAGATTTAGCATCAGTCCCGAAACTCGAGTTGACAGCTGCGAGATTAGGAGTAAGGGCCACAGCCTACTTGATGGACGCTATACCCAACATAGTGGAGACACACTACTGGACAGACTCCATGGTAGTGCTCGGGTGGCTGCACAACGTGAAGACAAGATACCCTATATTCGTCGCGAATAGGGTGGATGGAATAAGGGCAACAACAGACTTGGAAAGGTGGTACTACTGCCCAATGGACGAGAACCCAGCAGACTTGTTATCGAGGGGCGTGGCACACCACACTTTCTCAAAGACGGAAGTGTTGTGGCAGCACGGGCCACAATTCCGGAATGATAGATCGGCCTGGCCACCAATGAAGAAGGTGGACCCGGGCTCAGAGGAAGTAGCACCAGGAGAAGAGGGAGAAGATTCAGAAGGAGAAAAGATATATAGTCAGATGGTGTGGGAGGTCAAGGAGGTGCAACCTAAATCAGAAGAGCCATGCGACAACCCGAGGATATGCTACTCAGCTACAGCTCCAGCTGGTACAAGACCAAGAAGTTGGTAGCGTATTGGAGGGCCTACAGGGATTTCCTCAATGGAGTTGGCAGGGATGCCAAGAGGAAACCAAACATCGATCTGGAGGGAGCGACTAAGGCCGTGATATGGTATGAACAGAGAAGGAACTACGCCGACGAAGTGGATCGAGTAAGCAAGCAACAACTAAGCAAGTAAGCAAGCGAACTCATAACGCTGTCCCCACAAATAAACAATGACGGGATTCTGGTGATGAACTCCAGAGTACTGAATAACAACAGCCTAGTCATCCCACCAAAACCCATAATCATTCCCAACAGATCCGATACTCCACGAACGATACCCGAAGTCGATACTACACGGAGGCACCTACCAAACCCTCACAGAGATACAGAGGACCTTCTGGATCACGCAGCTAAGGAAGAAGGTGAAGGTGGTAGTGGGGCAATGCCAGACCTACCGACGGACGAGAAAGGAGAGGGCCGTACAGTAGATGGCGCCATTACCGGCCAGTAGGGTGAGACAGCACGACCTGCCATTCACGCACTGCGGCGTAGACATGTTCGGGCCGATTAAGATTAAGGTGATGCGACACACGGAGAAACGCTACGGCATTATCGTCGTATGTAACAACACAAGGGCGGTAGGAATAGAACTTGCCCAAGACGCTACGGCATCGGCAGAGACAGAGACAGAGAAGAGACAGAGAAGGCAATAAGCGCCGAGTATTGGAGAAGGCAGGTAGAGGAACAGCTCCCCACATTACACAGAATTAGCAAGTGGAGAAACACCACTAGAGAGTTGAAAAAAGGTGACCGTGATCGTCACTGAAGACACAATCATCAACAACCAGTGGAGACTAGCGAGAGTAGTAGACACTTACCCCGACGAGGACGGAAGAGTCCGATCGGTGGAAGTGCGGATAGGGGGCAAGATAGGAGCAAAGGACAGAAAGACCTACAGGAGGGCTGTAGGAAAGTGCTGCCTGTTAGAAGGGGCACCTTAGAGTTTAGTCGTCCAAATGTTGGACTGAGGGGGGTGGGAATGAGGGCGAGACGCCCTTCCCACACAAAATATAAAAAAAATAATAAAATAATAAAAATAATAAAATTAACAAGTGAGAAAGCAGAAAGTTAGAAAGTGATAGTAGTAGATAGTACGTAGCACTAAGTAATAGTTAGTAATGTAATAGTTAAATAATTTAATAGTAAAAGTTAGCAGAAGTTAGTAGTAGTTAGAAAGTTAGTAAGAAGTTAGAAAGTTAGTTAGAAGTATAGGGAGTGTGGTATAGAGACATACCACGGGAGTAAGCGGGTACATAGTACCGTTAGAGTTAGAAGTATAGGGAGTGTGGTATAGAGACATACCACGGGAGTAAGAGGGTACATAGTACTGTTAGAGTTAGAAGTATAGGGAGTGTGGTATAGAGACATACCACGGGAGTAAGAGGGGACATAGTACCATTAGAGTTATAAGTATAGGGAGTGTGGTATAGAGACATACCATGGGAGTAGGAGGATACATAGTACGTTGGAGTTAGTAGAGTTAATAGAATTAGTAGTGTTAGTAGAGTTAGTGGAGTTAGTAGAGTTAGCAGTAATAGAGTAGAGAATATGGTATAGTATAGATAGTATAGATAGTATAGTAATATAGATAAAAACAAAATCTAAAATAAAGTTAGGGGATATTGGCATGAAAGAATGAAGGGAGGTATAATATGCACCGTAGTCAAGTACAACCTTTTTCCAATTAGCTGCTGGGACTGGGGACTAATTGACTAGGGCGGCAGGATGGGACTTAGACGGGTCCCACTAACATGATGCGCACATGTGTGGGACCCAATAAGTGTATAGGGAATGAAAACGAGAATGGGGAATCGGGGGGGGGGGGGGGGAAGAATGGACAGGAGGTGTTGACACGATGAGAGAAAGTGAGAGGAGTGCAATTCAAGTTTGGGGAGCGAGCAGTGAGAGAGAGAGAGAGTAAGGGACAGAAGGGTCCGAGAGTGAGGTTAGAGTGAGAGTCTTTGAAAATTGTGTGAAGAGTCCACAATTGTCCCAAACAGAGACGTCAGATGTCTTGGTGCAACATAGGTTGCGATTGCACCAAGAAGGGGTAGTAATATCATACCCAGAGGGAGCGGCCTGGAAAGCCGACTCCGAGAAAAGAACTCCACCCCACACCCAATAGTAGATCGGGTTCCACTGGAATTGAAGCGCACTTGAGGTTGATGCTATCTTCATACCGGGAAGATAGCATGGGGGGAGTGTAAGCGGATTCAATTCCACTTACAACCCACCATAAAATGGGATAGTGGCATTTTCAGCAATATGTTGGAGATACGAGATTAGCAATATCAATCTCGTATCACAACCAACATTTGGGGGGGGGGGGGGGGGGGGCAACACAAGCCCCGAAGCCACACACAAAGTGTGACGGGATCCACGGAGGATCTCGGTTTATCCTGTTTTGGTTCTTTAATTACGCTTCCCCGCCGTGTGAGTGAAAAGCGTTTACCGTTAGATTAAGAGTTCTAATATTGTTGACGCTGTAGCAGTATAAATATAATAGGATAAGCACAAACACAGTTATTGCAGTAGATATAAAATATAGGTGAATGATGGCGGCAGTGGACGGTATTAGAAGTCACCGCTCTGCCCTAACTGAACCGACTGACTGAATGAGATAACTGAACTAAATGACATGGTAGCTGGTAAAATATTGCACGGTTGGCCGCATTACACTACTCAGCCGATGCCTTCCCCCCATTGGCTAATAACTCACTTGTCACCCTTCTACTTCCCTTGGGTGTGCTTCCCCCCCCCGCTGCTATCTCTCTCTCTCTCCCGGAGGTATAACCCCTGACCCCCGCTGTGTGTGTTTCCTTGGGGCCTATTGTCCCCGCCTATTGGGGTGATACAAGGTTGATAGGTAATCAACCTTGTAGTTCCAATATTGCTTAAAACCCAACTCTCTGTGGGCCTGGCTAGCGGAATTGAATACGCTAACACTCCCCCCCATGATATCTTCCCGGAAAGAAGATAGCATCCACCTCTAGTGCGCTACAATTCCGCTGGATCTCGACCTAGTATCGAGTGTGGGGTGGAACTATTTTTTCGGAGACGGCTTTCCAGACCGCCCCCTATGGGTATGATATCGCTACCCTGTTTACCTGGCGTCCCGTGTCGGGCCGATCGTGCGCTCCTCTCACACGACTTTTGTTTCCCCAACACTTTCACCACTAACTCTACTCCGTTCTCACCCTGACTCTCCTCTACTTCTCCTCACTTCCGCTCTAACTTTCGGACTTCCCTGTCCCTCACTCAGCCTCTTATTCCTTCCCCCCCCCCCACACTTGAATTACACCCGCACTCTCTCTGCACTACAACTCAACCCCTATCTCTCCCACTCACTCCCGACGAGTTTCACCCCCCTCCTGTGCCGTTGCACTCAAGAAGTGTGATGTCGTCCAGTGTCTCGTCCATGATAGTATTATAGTCTATCTATCCCCAGTCCCAGTAGCTAATTGGAAAGAGGTTTTATGACTATAGTACTTACTTCGATTATATTTTACTAAACTAATAATGATTACTACGTACGTACCTACTAATTGCACTTTTTCAATTATTTAAATTACTTGAATTTTGTACTTAGGAGTTCGCACGTCTCGCGTGGTGCCTTCCAGGCATGTTACACCGAAGTCTTAGTTCGTTCCACCAGCCTTTGGGAACCACCTCAAGTCTTTCCCTCTGTCGTCCTCCTCCCTAGGTCGTTTCCTGGTCACTGCCGCTCCTTTGGTCTTGTCTGCTTTCTGGCTTCGGACTCTCGCCGCCACCTCCTTACTGATCCCGGTCGTCGACTCCTTGGGTGCCGGTGTTATTAGCTCCCGGTATCGCTTCGCGGGTGGCCCCTCCGAGTGGCCCTGCTGTCTCCTCCTGGTGGCGTCCCATAGGATCATGTTCATTGCCCGCGGCACATGCTCCGCCAAGAAATCCCTAAACTCTCCTCTGTTCTGTGGCGTCCACCTATCCAAATACCTCTGCGTATTTATCACTCCGGCATATGATGCCGCCGTCGCCATTTCCTGGTAGGTAAACGGAAGCCTCCGTTTGATAATCTCCATGTGAGCCTCCTGATTGATGTTAAAGAAGCCCCACCGGAACTCCTGGGCCTTCATACGTTGCCGAGTCATCGCCCCGACGTCGGCCCACTCCTCGAAGATCCTAAACTTATCTTCGTCGTCCATCCAGTCGCACTGGCGTCCGTAATGTCCCCGAAAGTTACACTTCGAACATCGGTTATGCAACCGTGGACACGCCCCCATCCTGTGGCTCGACTCGCGGCAGTAGAGACAACTAGTCCCTTTCTGGAACCGGTACAAACAGCTCCTTTACTGATGGGTCTGTCTCCCACAGTAGTCACAGCCGAGCACCAATGTCTCCCGCCCCACGTCGTCTTTCGTCCCAGGCGATCTCCGCGGTCTGTGGAGTCGTTGGTAAGCGAACTTCCGGACGTTAGCGTCCCTATCTACATCGATCTCCTCGCCCCTCCCGGGCATCGTCTCCCCGAATACTACCCGTGGTGCCATCCCCGGTTGCTCGCCCAACCTGATAGTGCTCCCCGCGAAATCCATCGCCAGCTCCTCATGCACCCAGGCCCGCTTGCCGGGTCTATCCCAGAAGGCCCTCGTCCCACTGGCCGTCACCACCCTCCCGCCAACCCAGTCCGTGTCTGAGTGGCCGATCCTCCCGATGGGCGGCATCTCCCCGAACTCGTCGTCGTCCTCGTCCTCCTCTGGGAGTGGCTCCAACCCCGGTATCCAACCCCGTGGACCCACTATGTCCCTTCCCACCTTGGCTCTCGCCCATAGCTTTCCATCCTTCTAGCTCCCCTAGTCTCCTTAATGGCTGGTCGCCCTCGGCGCCCGCTGGTATGGGCATCGTCTGCAATCCCGATGTCGTCTGTTTCGGTGATCCCACCGTCCATCCTAGTTCTCGCCCTAGAGACTCCCCCGAACTCCCTGATGAAGTCCAACGGAGTTCGTCTAAGCCCGCCTGTTCTTTGAAGCCGTAACTCTGTGCCCTAGCTTCCTCCTCCCTTTCCTCTGCTTCTCTCCTCTCCCATCTAGCGACTTCTTCCAGTCGCTTCGCCTCTTGTCTATCCATCTCTAGCTCCTCCCATCTCTGATACGGCGTATCTATCTCCCCGTCTACCAGATGTTGGCTGTTGTAGTACACTGACTCGCCTTTCAGCCCTGGGTGGTCTACCAGACCCACGAAAGCCGTCTTAAAGGCACTTCTGTAGCTTAGGGGTGATCCCGATAATAGGAATGCCGTTGGTTCCCTCTTGGTAACCACGGTCATGAATAGGTTAAGCAAACCTATCATTATCCAGTCCTCCTGCAGGATATATCGCTTCTGATATACCTTTATCGCTCCTCTCCGGAATTGATACACCTCTTGTTTCCCCGGCCTCGCTCCCCACTTCAGCGAGTTCGCTAATTCTGCTCCGTACTCTTCTCTGAACTTCCCCCAGTCCATTGGTTTGTGACACACGAGCCCCAATAGCTGGCCCATCGCCACCGCTCCGCAATGGCCTGTGTTCTCGACTAGTCCCAACCCGTCTGGCGCTGTCATAGCCATGAAGACCGTCTGCATATCCAGGAGGTTGGGGGTGTCCGGACCGATGATTCTCTCCGCGTCATCGCGAATCGCCGATCCCACTTTCGTTGTCAACTTCTCTCTCACTAGGACTTGCACCGCCTTCGGCAACCGGTTTAACTTCGGCCCGTCCTTCTTCCCATACATTCCCAGGTCAAATAGGAATATATCCCCATTTGGCGCGGCCAAATGTAGGAGTATGGTTCTGGCCGACCCCGCCAGTACTCTGCGTTGATACCACTGCTTAAGCAGTGGTATCAACGCAGAGTACTCCTCAGAGGCAAGAGCCTCATACCTGTTGCTCAGCTGTAGTGTGAAGCTGGATCTCACACTTGGCTGTTGCAACAGAGAGGACCAGTCATGCCGCGGCAAGGCAGATTTCGTTGTTCTGCTAGCACGCAGACTAAGTCTTACCTTGGCCACAATAAGGCGGTGATCACTGGAGAAGGGTCGAAGTGTAAATGCATTACAGTCTTGTATAGAGCTCCTGTATTTCCTACGAAACAGAATATGGTCTATCTGGGACTTGTGACCACTGGGTCCACTATGAGTCCATAGCTTTCCAGTTCGCTTCTTGAACTGGGTTCCAGCCGAAAACAATCCATTTCCAGAGATAAAATCCTGAAGATGGACAGAATTTCGGTTAACACTATTGCTATAGACCCAGGGCGATGTAGGTGATTGATGCAGACTTGCATTAAAGTCTCCCAGGAATGTTAAGAATGCATGCTGATCCACTCCATCAGTAGCTGCTTGTAGATTGTGGTAGAAATTTTCCACCTCCTCTACAGGGGCAACACTAGTTGGAGAGTAGCACACAATCAGAACCACCTTAGGAAACTTCTTAGCCAGTCTTCCAGAACATGAGAAGTGGCAACGGATGATGCGGTTAGAGATTTGGTCTATTTTGTCCAATGCTGCATGTGCAGTTGGATTCATCAATAGACCAATTCCACCATTGCCACTATCATCTGCTGATGCGAGGGCGAGTCGCCAACCGCCCCCCATGTCCTTAATCAGAACCTCATCAGTCTGTCCAGTCTGCATTCGGTGCTCTTGAACACCCACTGCGCTAAGAGAAAGCTTATCTGCCAAGGCAGTCAGCTCACCTTGTCGCATTGGAGACCCGAGTGTTAGGGTGTTTACTGAGGCTAGTCTAGTGACTTGCCTCAGATTCACCAATGGCTTTGTTGGTCGGGGTGGAACATGAGAGTAGCCTCCAACTCCAGAATCCCTCTCCCCATCACAATCTGGCCTCCCTGGTGACCCAGGGTTTGGGCCAGAAAGGTCATCAGGAAAGGGACTCAAAGAATTGTTGACTGCTCTCTCTCCAGTAGGGGGTGAGACAGGCAGCCGGTCAGGAGTTAACTGACGCCTGTGAGGCCGATTGTGTCCGGTAATTCCACTGGCCTCTAGTGGCCGGACCTCCGCATTGCTAATGTAATCCATAGTGGGGGTTGGGGGGTGCTTTTTTGCCGAGTCAGCTCTCGGGGCAAATACCACACCCTGGTTTGCCATTCCACAGGGTGGGTGTCGCAATGGAGTCAGATATGAGGCCCATCACCCTTATCTACTCTGGCGCACATGACCCACCATTGGCTGTTGCAGCTCATCTGCTGGGTCATGCCCTGTACCCTTGCTGCCAGGTGCAGGTCGCAGTGAAGTGCTCTCAGAGTGGACATGAGAACACTCTACTCCTGACCAGCCATTGGTAGATCACCATCTGCCTGATCAGGCCATATACCCCTGCAGCCAAGTATATGGGTCCTTAATCCAGGACCAAGGGCGTCCTTATCCCAGAACGAAGGGGGTCCTAGTTACAGGACCAGATTTGCCCTAGTAAAAGGGGTCTATGCAGCTACAGGTGGCACCTCCTTTATGCTGCATGGAGGTGGCAAGTTTTCTTGATCAATGACCTAGAATACCTGACCTGACCAAGGAGGTGCTGCTGCAAGGAGGGGACCAACATATCGGGAAAGAATAAACTTCAACCGTATACCGGAGGAGAATAGGCAGCAATTCAGACTCAAAGATGAAAATGTGGCTCTTTTGATCGATCAGATTGGATTGGACTAGAGCAGTCGGAGAAAAATCATGCTTTGAGTTCGGAGCAGCGAATTAGGTTATCCCTTCGGTACCTAGCAACTGGAGGGAACATGCGAGACATCGCCGACAGCCATGGTGTCCATAAGTCAACGGTGTCACGCACGCTTCGGATTTTTGTTGGTCTTGTAAACGACCACATCCTTCCTAACAATGTGAAGTGGCCGGCAGAAAATGAAGTTCGAGAGAATGTAAGGATTTTCTCCGATTTTGCTGGGTTTCCAAGCGTGATTGGTTGTATTGACGGGTCTCATTTTCAGATCAAGCGGCCGACAGTTGATGAACCAAACTATGTCAATTGACATGGTTACCACTCTATCAATGGTATGCTTGTTTGTGGCCCAAAGATGGAGTTCCACTATGTCTCAGCAAGGTGGCCTGAATCTGTAGGTGATGCTCGTGTATTTCGGAACAGCGCACTAGAACAAAGGTTGAGCACTGGCTGGACACCTTTCAGGAATGGCGTGTTACTGGGAGACTCAGCATACGCCAACGAAGAGAACCTTATAGTACCAGTGCCCGTAGCACATACAGAGCAAGAAGAAAGGTTTAATCGCCGCCACAAGAAAACTAGAAGACTCATTGAATGTGCTATAGAGGACTTCTCAAGCAGCGATTCCGTTTCCTGTTGGGTAAGATGGAGTTCACCCCGGAACATTCTGCAAATGTAATACGCTGTTGTGTTGCGTTGCACAACCTGTTTTTGAAGCCGTATGACTCTGAAGAAGCCATAAGAGACTTCCATTTGGGAGGCATTATAGAACCTGAAGCTGGTGATGAGCCAATTGCTGATGATGAGAACCAAAATCTTTTTCGTCGCAGAGAACTAATTAATCTTTTTTAACTATTACGAGTTCATCTAGTTTTCGGTTTTTGAATAGTTTGAGCGTGGAAAGTCGAAAGTTTTAAATTTGATTCAAAACCATCCCGCTAGATGTAAAATGTAATGCTCCTTCCAAAAGACAATTTCCCACCCATTTACAAAGTAACAAGCATTTTCGGAGTATTTGTCAAAGTGGCTTATTGGGTTTGTCAAACTTTTGTCGGTACTTATTCGGAATTCCCCCCACCCCCCACTTTTTGACCAATTATTTGGCCATGTTAATGGCTATTATATTATGAGGTTTTTTATTTTAGAATATAAATTTAACCTTCTGAGAGACGTTAGCTACGGTTTTTTTTATGGTAGCTAGTTTTTGTTATGGTTAGCAAGTGTTTTTAAAATTCCAAAACAAATTTTTGGTACCTACTTTTTGATAAATTTTTACCATGTTAATGGCTATTATCATGTGGTTTTTTGTTCTAGAACATAAATTTCACATTCTGTGAAACCTTAGCTATTTTTCTTTTATTATGGTAGCTTTTGTTTTATCAAGTATTAGTCAGTTAGTATATAGTATAGTGTTTTTAAAATACAATTTTTTAAATTTATAAGAGTGTCTATTTTATGTAATTTATTATTTTTGTATGTATTATTTGTAACTGTTATCATGAATATTTGAAAAAATTTTCAAAAAAAATTTGACCTCTATCAACGGTGCTATAATTTATCTTTCTGAATAATATACAGTAATAAAAAGTAAGTATTTTTCGACATTGCGATATTTTGAATGATTGCTCTGAATGAATGATTGAAGAAATTGCGATATTACTAGCCTCCATGACTCATTAATTATTACAGTTAGATTTAATTCAGGATTAAACCTACAATAAAATTTTTTTAAATTTTAAATTTTAATTTTTTTACTAGCTAATAAAAAGTTCTAGCAAAGCAAAAATCAAATTAACTAGCTACCATCTTACTGTCAGAAGGTCAAATATTTGTTCTAGAACGAAAAACCTTATGATAAAAGCCATTTTCACATGGAAAAAATTGGTCAAGAAGTGGGGGTAATTCCGAAAAAGTACCGCTTGTACTGTATTTGTCAAAGTGACTTATTGGGTTTGTCAAACTTTGTTGCTAAAAATTGTAAAAATTGCAAAAATTTTTGCTAATTTTTTGTATGGGTAGGAACGGGAAAGAATGTAGGTCAGATTTTACATCCAGTGGCATGTGTTTTGAAATTTTTTATAATTTTCTATTTTCAATATCGAGTCATCTTGGGTCAAACCATTTTTCAGACCACTAATGACTGACCACCTACTTTTTTCATAACTATTTCACTAGAAAATCATGAATATGAAGGTCTAGAAATATTTATAAATATTTTGTATTAAAATAGTAATGAAAAAATAGGTGGTGAGTGGTTTGTGTGAACTCTGCCTAAAAACCAAGGAGTCTATATAATTACTGTATCTTGGTTAAAACACGGATCGCTATCGTTATCGCAGTGACATGGGCCACCCAATAAATATATATAACAGAATAAAGTCTTACCGACCGGCTGACCGGTACCGGTACGCCTTTTAATTCTGTAATTGGTTAACTGAGTGTTTACTGGTTATCAGTAATAAATTTTCTACTGGTGAAAAACACTGGTTTTAACCAGTCGTTATTGCAACGCGATTTCTACCACTACTGGTAACTGGTGGACTGGTAGCTGGTGAACTGATGGACTGGTGAACTGGTAATTTGGTGCAACAGGGCCCAGAGGATGAAAGGCTGAGTGGACCCTGGTGGGGCTGAACCTACAACCACTAGATTGCAGGCCCGGACTAGACTGCATTGCTCAACCAAATGTGCTACCCCGCCGTTGATGTACTATTATAGAGCTACTGTATAGGTAGTTGTCGTAGGAAATCCATTCTATACCTCCACCATTAACTTTATTTTTTGTTTATCTAAACTTATGCATTTATAGGCATACGGTATGCGATATTTAGGAAGGAATGAGTGGTGATAATACTGATAATTAATAGTCTAATAGTTGAGACTGATATATAGATACTAATGATAACCATATGCTAGATCTTTGTTCACTACTTGACACGCCAAATAAATCACAGTTGAGCTAAGTGGGCAATGCGTCATTGAGCCACTTGACACCCATCAAGGTTTAAAACTATAATAATAAATAAAAATGCAATGTTTTAAAAAAGATACCCATGTTTTACTAGTGTTTTCATATCTATCTCTATTTTCATTTATTAAATAATGCACTATTACAATTATTTTTCCAATGGTCATTCATGCAGGAAAGTTATGCAGTTTATGCTATTCTATGAACTCGGCCAAGCACTAGTTTTACTATTTTGACTGTCGTCTCATGAATTCGTGTCAAAAACTTGTTAGTTATATTGTAATTAGTGCTGTAAAAAAACATTGTAAATAAAAATATATTATATATATTTGTAAACAATACATTATTCTAACGCAGACAGTTTCGATCTGTTAGTCTGTCTGTAGCTCTGTTTTATAGGTAGGCATACGTAGTAAGAGTAACATAGTACGTACCAAGGCCATCTGAATAATCTGTTAGTTAGTTAGTTAATAGTTGTTTATATGGACTTGGTACGTATCATACAACCATCAGACCAGACCATCAGACATACATACTGACAATGTGTACTCTCAGCTAGTTTCAGGCCTTCATTGCTGCTATAGTTAGTTAGGTAGCGCCTGGAGCGCTATATATTTCTGATTATTTCAAATTATATCACAAATTAAATATGCAGTATTTACAGGAAAACGTAGAATATCAAAATAATAATAATAAAAATCAAATCAAAATCATTTAAACGATTCTAGTATATCGTAAATATATGCACAGAGGGTGTGAGAGTCACCTTTGAAAAGAGTCTTCAAGCGCCCGGCAAAATAGAGTGTCTGGTAATTTAAACATAAATCTTTGAGAGTGGGCACACACATAAAAAGTGCAACTCATCTTGGACAGAGGTGTTGTCACAGATACAAGTTCTGTCCAATCGTGTTATGAATCTGTGTCTATGACTCATTAATCTGACCCGGGTAAAAGCGGCCCGGTGATATTCCGGAATAAACGGTTTGGCAGATTCGTATATCGGGTCTACTGATAAGTCGCTGTTTAAAACAGAACAGTATGTGAAAAACTTTGTAGCGGATTCTGGTTTGTTTATAACACGATATTTTATTATACTGCTAGTGAATAATTTGAACAAGGCTTTGTACAACAAATTATAACCCGGGCTATTTGCCGATTTGCAAAGTTGGAACGCCTGATTAATCGGTGTATCGGGATCGCTATGAAGTATTTTCATGTAAAATTGCTTCCTACATTTAATTATACGTTCTAGAATGGTTGGTAGCCCTAATTCGTTCAGACAGATGAGTAGTAGATGTTTGTATGACATCCGCACAAGGTCACCCATAGCCCATCATTACCATCCATTTTTAGTAATGCATCCAATCAGAAGCCACCATTTCAACCATTAGCAGTGGTCGTTATTATTTCAACCAATCAGATGCCAGCATTTCAACCGTAACCATGGTAACTTCTCAAGTTCCTGCATCTTCCGCTAGAGGCGTTATTAGACCCAACGCTAGTACTGCATCCAATCATAAGCCTTTATCTTACAGGTGTTCGGGTGTCTGTCTACACTTAGCATCAGGTAACTTCTACTATTTTTCAGCAACCAGTATTTTCATATTCACCAATCTTTATTTTACAGGCGCTAGGAGTGTCTACAGGTAACGTCTACTATTTTTCAAATCGCAATTTTTCAGCAACCAGTATTTTCATATTCACCAATCTTTATTTTACAGGCGCTAGGAGTGTCTACAGGTAACTTCTACTATTTTTCATTTTGCTATTTTTCACCAGTAACTAAATTTCATTTTGCAATTTTTCAGATAACAAAATATTCAACCGGGTTCCAACTCGGGACCATTATAACCCCCCACATTTCTCCACTCACTCTTCCATCCAACCATGAGAGAAAAAGGCAATAAATATCTGAGTTATACCATAGCCATTGAATTCTTCATCTTCAACACTGGTAGCAGATGTTTATAAATAGCATCTAGTCCCTTAACATAATTACTATAGCATAGAATACATTAATTTGACTATTAATAATAATCGATTTCTTTTATCGTTGTATATATGTGACTGGTTGGTCAACTAAGTTGAATATAAGTTAGAATGATAGGACTAGCATTATTCACGTTGCATCTGTTACTCGTTACTGCTATTTCACTCTCTAACTCGCGCTAATGTAATAAATCAACCATTAACCTAGAAGGATGATTTTAGCTGTACACGTTGCATCTGTTACACGAAACTACTATATTATTCATTGTAAGTTACTCTTTTGTAATAAAGCAACCATATAAACCGAAGTTTTACATTCTAATAATCATTTATTGAGTTTTTATTTTTCAAAATAGTTTACATTCTAATTATGGATTTATTTAAAAAAAGTTCAAGCAATACTTGGAAATTTACATGTAATAAATATACCTGTAGTATTGTTTATGTCAAGTATTTATTTTACACTCAAGCGATAGCAATGTAACAACATGCTTCTCTTACCGGGATACACTCTACCTTCTAGACACCTTAGAAATATTAATCAACCGACAAAAGGAATCATCAGTTTCAAGAGGTAATATTTATCCTAATATAGAATTTACAAGAGGAAATTTAAATATTTTCACCTGCGTTATTTCTGAAAACGTATATCTTCAGAAGCGAGGCAAATGTCAAATTCTAAACAAATCACTCATTAATTTATTGCTTCAGAGTAAGACAAAAATATTAGAATTTCTATCACCACCACTCGAAATAATAAATCAGTATTCTGTTGTTAATTTAACCAACCCATCTTTTGTTGGTTTTGTAAGCAAATATAAAGGAACGGCTTATATGGGACTATGGGAGATTTCAGCTAGATATTCTGATGCTATTGGTCTTAGGTATTATAATGGGTTTAACTTAACAGCATCGGAAGTAAATTCATTGTGGTATGAATGGAATTATGAAATTAGTAACGAAGGTGTCTTTTCAGAGCTAGATACGAGCGATAAAGCTTTATCTGACCGACTTAAAGTAAAAATAAATGTACAAGAAAAAAAAGTAATTATTACAGACAAGGAAAGCAAATATTTAAAATTACATTACGATAAAGACATACCACATATAGAGTTTCTCAACAATATGATGGAAAAGGTTTCATCAACTGATATAGCAGACGGTTTCGTGATTCTACATCAACCAACTTGGAAGGTTAAGTTTAATAAGTCATTTCCAGAAGCAGTTTCATCCACATTTAATCCAAAGACATACATCGAAGAGATATCAAGCGATAGAAAGTGCAGATCTACATCTCGAACATCTTCCAATCCCAACAATGATTCTATAGCTACAAAGAAAAGAAAAGTTACAAAAGCAAGTAAAGAGGTAGCAGATTACAACAAGGAACATATAAAAGCAGTATCAGATTGATTTATTATTAACTAGAGACTTTTTTTTTTCAGTTTCACACTGACTAGTAAAGGTAACTTTTTAACACAAAGCATGATTATTATAAAGTATTTGCATGTAAAGGTGACTTTATTGAGTAAATATTGGTGATAGTTTATATTTAATGTGAGCATGGATTAGGTATAAAACATTCGCATGTAAATGCGTGAGTTTACACCTGATATTATAATAAAACATTAGCTTGTAAAACCTACTTTATCAATGAAAATTAAAAACGCATTATGCACATCTTGGTTTAGACTTGATTTTATTATAAAGAATTCAGTTGTAAAAGCAACTTTATTTATGATATTAGTTTCCAATGTAACTGTTATTTATGATTGGTGCTATAAGTAGAAACTTGAAATATATATAAAGAGCTCAACTGATTCAATCGAGCTCATTCTGAAAAATTAAATAAATTAAAGTTTAGATATTATATTTTATTTGTGTTGAGTAGCTTATGAATTTTTTTTGATTATATATAACAATATTCATATTAATTTTAAATTGTTTTTAGGATAATAAAGAGATGGATAAACAATTGAAATGTCCATTTTGTCCACTTCAAATTTCTAAACGTAATTATTTAACTCATTTGAAGTCGCATTTTCAAGAATACAATTGTTTAATTGTCAAGTGAAATGTTCACGTGAAGAAATATGCAAACGACATGAATCAACTACGGGATGTAAAGAAATGAAGTTTTGCGTGTATGAAAAAACTTGCCATACTTGTAATAAAGAGTATTTATATGAGAATTATTTACATCACGACTGTCAAAAATGTTATTATCATGCTAGACCACGACCGAACCAAAACAATACTGTCGCATCTAGAAAAAGACTGAAATATAGTCAAGGTCCATCAATTTTTAGCCTCGAACGAGCCACACATGATAACCGTTTAGAAATCTATATTTACAATCTTCCGAATGATGAAGATTTTCCTGATATTCTTTCATTCATAGTAGAAATTCTCCCTTATATTGAAAAGTTATTATTAGGAAAACTTAGCGAAATGAATGTACTTAGACCCTGGCTAGGTGTGAATATACTCATGTAATGATCACATTTTTCAGAGGGTGACCAAGAAGAAACTTTATATTTTAGTTCTTCAGGTGGTGTAGTTAATATTGTATATTTACATGAAAGTTTCTATATTTGGTTTGAGTATGTACTAGAAAAATTAATGCAAAAAATAGCCGTATTTAACACTCGTGGCTCAGGGTAGCGCGTTAAATCTTTATTAAGAGTGGAAATTATAGTAGCTGAATCCAAGTCTAAGTCACTGGAATATAAAGGTCATGGTTATATGGAGTTACCTAAGGCTCTATCAGGTAAACGATGTGTTATAAATATACAAACGGCTGATAATGACTGTTTCAAATGGGCTATTATAGCCACAAAGTTTAGCAGCAAAGTGAAAAACAACAAATATCATACTTCGCAGTACACAGATTACAAGAATCATTTTATTTTTGACAACGGGAACAAAGATTATCCAACAGAATGGCAGCTTGCAATTAAACTTTTTGAAAAACAGAATTCAGCATATATAATTAATTTATTACTCTACGACAACAATCGAGTATCTATATTAAGACAGGCACCATTTAGTAAAATCACTCCAGATAAAGAGTTATTGAATATATTACTTTTAAAAATAAGAATACGAGTAAACAATCACATTATGTTTGCATAACTAACTTGAATCGCTTGATGAATACAAGAGGTAAGCATATTGGATGTAGGAAATATTGTGAACGGTGTTTGTCGCATTTCTACAGCAAGGATGTTCTAGAATTTCACCATCTTACTTGTTATCAAGGAAAAAGTCAAGTTGAGAAGCTACCGTCTGAAAAAAGAACTCACATTAGCTTTAGAAATTTAGACAGAACATTACCAGCATTGTTTGTAATATATTTTGACATAGAATCTATTTTGGAGCCAGCTAGCAACAGTAAATTTATTCAGAATCATATTCCATGCCCTGTAAGTTATTTAGTTGTCCCTAGTAGCGAATTAATCAATCCACCAAAATTTTATTTGAAGACCTTTACAAAAACAATCGACAACAACTGTATTCAAGACTTTTTAGACTCTGTATATAATGACATCACCCAATTATATAAGTGGTCAGAAACTAACACGAGAGAAAATATGATACTTAATGATGTAGATTGGTATGAACAGTTGTAATACATATGTAGGTAACGGGTACCGGGAGGAGTCGGATGGGGATGATACGTTCTTACAGCTGTTCAGTAGTGTTACAGTGCAAATACTTTACTGCTGTACTACGAGATAATGTATACTGTGTTAACGGCCTGTTGGCCTGTGTTATTCGATGTAACAAAGTTATACATAATGACTATATATTAGATAAATAATATACCGACTGATGCTTATATTGAGATATATTATCAGCTTATTATTTGGCGCAGTGTGTTTGAAAAATTAATCCTGAACAGGAGAAATTTAACCTAAATCAGCTAACCGTTGACTCCAACTACCTGACTACTGAACTACTCCTTGTGAATACAGGACTTCAACAGGTAACAATGGATATTAAGCCAAGTTTACAAGACTGTAAAAATTCCCGCCGGGGTTATAAATCTGCAGTTACAAAAGCAAAACGAGCGGGTCAAGCTGCTATCACCAATTACGAAAATATGGCCCCAACAGAACATTCGTTTCCAACACAAATACAGATCCGTATTGCAGATTGGATAAAAAAGTTCGAACGTTTTCAAGGAAGTGACAATACTGTTATGTCACATCCCGAGGCTGACGCCAATGACGAAGACAACGACTTAGATAAATTCGAGGAAGAACTCCTCGAGGCCCAGGAAAAACTAGCTGAGTTTGAAGCGTTTACAAAGGCACAACATGACCTTGAGGTGGCGGTTGCAGTAGCGACTGCCGGTGCGGGAGTTATAACTCCAAGTAGAACTGGGGAAACGGGTCGATTGAATAATAATAGGCCGGATCTTCCAAAAATATCACCACGTCGGCCTCCAATACTGGAATCCGACACAGATTTCAGAAGATTGAAAGAGTGGGCAGACTTTGGATCAATTATTATAACCTAATGGACCTGGGTGCTCGCAGTCAACCAGTACGCATTGCTTGTTTATGGGATTGTTGTTCTCCTGGATTTTTGACAATAATCAACCGCACCCTCTCAATTCCAGCGGATACACCATTAGATGTAGAAGAAGTATTAGATATTATCCAAGATTATCTGCGATCTCTACGTAATTCAAATTTAGATTGGCGTGCCTTACTCTCTGTACGTCAGAAAGACGCTCAAAGTTACACCTCCCTGTGTAATGAAATGCTAGAACTTGGAGAATATGCCAACACTTCAGTTGTTAATGCAGATAGACTCCACACAGCATTGTTAATATTAGCTATCACCGAAGAAGATGACCGAGAAAAGTTGATAGCAGAAGATCCACCTTTGAATTTTAATTCTTCTCGGAAATTTATTGTTTCTCTAGAATCAGCAAGACAGGCTTCAAGAAGTTTAAGACAGACAAACGCATCATCCAGTGACCAGCTTATCAATGCTAATCGAACAGAATATAATAAAAAGAAATGGAGTTTAAAATCAACTAATTATAAACCACGCAACCTGGAAAACCAACGAAATAGGAATATTGACGACAAACATAAAAACTATCCACGCCCACCACAACCCGGGCGATGCACACGTTGTGGTCAACGTACACATCAACTCAATAAATGTCCAGCAACTACATCCAAATGCGTTTGTTGTGATGGCACTGGCCATTTCGCCACAGTTTGTCCTTCACGGAAATTAGCTGCTATATCCCACACGATTCCTAGTCCATATGAGTCTGCAGAGGAAGATGACGTTGATAATGAAGATTCGAGTTTAGTAGTCGAACCTGTTGGTATAATGGATACTACTTATGATGATAATAAGAACTTATTTTTAAATACTTCAATTTGTTCATTAATGACTATTAAACAACCATTAATTTCCATTAGTCTAATTCCTGATGATTACCCTTTTAAATGTGATATTGTAGCCTGGGCAGATACTGGTGCAGGCGCAACTGTTATGGGCGTTGAAACATTTAATACTAGTGGGTTAGTAAATCAATTAGTCCTTGGTCCAAAATTTAATTACCATATATTTACAGTGGGACATACATTATTAGAACAAATTGGAACATTCAATACAACTGTATCAGTGGGAAATTTCAAAACAAAAGAGACTATTGTTGTTTGTTTTGATGTCTTGGGACTATATCTGTCATTAGAAACATGTAAAAAATTGACAATAGTGAGCCCTACTTTTCCACAACCAATGGGGTTTGACAATAAAGATCACTACGACATTAATTCTATTGAAAATGGAACATCACAAATTGGTTCAATAAGGTCTGGATCCCCAGAACCGGTATGCAGCCCATATCTTTCAAGAAATATTCCTATAACAGAGAGTGAAATATGGCCAAATCGATTAATTTGGATAAATAAATTACCGGAAGACAGTTCACTGACACCTGAATTGAAAAATGAAATTGACCAAAATTTACACTCAGTATATGCAACTGTTTTTGATGATTCTGAAGAACTTCGGCCAATGTGCGGTGGGATTGTAGGAAGCCCAATGTCAATAACTTTAAAACCAGATGCTGTACCCTTTGCTGTACATACTGCTCGACAAGTTCCATATGCTTTGCGCAATAAAGTAAAGGAGAATCTGGAATATATGATCAAACGGAAGATTATAGAACCAGTGGGTGATATCCCCACCATATGGTGTCACCCTATAGTAGTGGCCCCAAAACCCAATGGAGATATTCGACTCTGTGTGGACTTGACGAAATTGAATAAACAGGTCATGCGAACTTCATACCATACAAAAACTCCAAAAGAGGCTATTTCTGGATTTTCCACAACTGATAAATTCTTTGCTAAGTTGGACCTCATAAAGGGTTATTGGCAAATGCCGTTAGACAGCAAAGCCCAGGATCTAACTGTCTTTATTACACCATTTGGTAAGTATAAATTTCTACGATCTCCAATGGGTTTTATATCAACAGGAGATAGTTTTTCTTACCGTGGAGACCAGGCTTTTGTTGGTTTGAACATTCAGAAAGTAATAGATGATGTCGGAATTGGATCACCTAGCATACGGGCTTTAGTAAACATTCTATGTGAAGTTTTGGAAAGATGTGGACATTATAACCTCACAATAAATAAAACAAAATCAATACTTTGTTCGGAAAATATCGACTTTGTTGGATTTACTGTTTCCCATGGTAACATAGCAGTTGATAACAAAAAGGTTAATGCTATTTCAGAATTTCCATCTCCAGCCACTCGTACGGACGGACCTCCGTAGTTTTTTAGGTCTCGTTAACCAACTAGGATCATTCAGTTCAACTATCTCTTCTGCGGCCAGCCCGCTCCGTGGTTTACTGCAGGTGAAAAATGAATTTTTGTGGTTACCTGAACATACACAGGCCTTCAATAATGTGAAAAAATTATTGACTTCACCTCCTATATTAGGTATGTTCGATCCTAATTCAGAAACATCTCTACAAACTGATGTATCACGGTTACAAGGTATTGGATTTGTATTATTACAAAAACAAGCTGGAAAGTGGCGATTAATACAATGTGGGAGCAGATTCCTAAAAGGACCCGAGACGAGATACGCAATGGTCGAGCTAGAATCACTAGCTATTTATTGGGCAATACAAAAATGCCATGTTTATCTCGCTGGACTACCATTGTTTACCATTATAACAGATCATAAACCTCTGGAATCAATATTTAATAGTTATGGCCTTGTTGATATCGAAAATACTCGAGTTTTGAACTATCGTTCAAAGTTGACTAGTTACAATTTTGTTGTAAAATGGGTGAAAGGCAAAGAAAACATTGTCCCTGATGCCCTATCCAGAGCTCCAATTTCAGACCCCAATGATGATACAGATAGTGTAGATAATGAGTTGATTGCTGAATGTTCAGCCTTATACATGAATGCTATTGAAAATGCACTTTCATCAGCCGAAATTCCTGATATTACCCTTAACAATTTAAAAGATCGGGCCGAATCAGATGAAAAATACAAACTCTTAATAGATGCCATACAAAATAACTTTTGCAATATCAAACACTCAATTCCATACATTCAGCAATTTAAGAATATCTCCAATAATCTGTCAGTTGACGATGGGCTTATTTTACGAGATGCGCAGATTGTCATACCACCATCAGCTGTTCGAGATGTGCTTAAACTATTACATGCTAGTCACCAAGGAATCGAAAGAACGAAAAGACGCGCACGCCAATCAGTTTATTGGCCAGGATACACATCAGATATTACAAACATTGTAGAATCTTGTTTACAATGCCAAAAATTCCGTCCAACACTACCAAATGAGCCAATGCTACACCATGAAGTTCCTTCCCGAGTTTTCCAATCAGTTTCAACTGATTTTTTCCAATATAGTGACAAACATTATCTTATTTATGCCGATCGCACTTCTGGATATGTTTTGGTACATTCATTTAATAATTGTCCGTCTGCTTCCAACACTATATCAGTGTTTAGATCATATTTTGCAATGTTGGGAGTACCCAACATTTTAACATCAGATCATAGTCCACAATTTAAAGCAGAAGAAATGCAGCGTTTCCTATGTGAATGGGGAGTAAAATGGGAGCCGTCTTCCCCATATTATCCAAGAGGAAACGGACATGCCGAAAGTAATGTAAAAAAAATTAAGTATTTATTAGCCAAAACAGGCGGGGATATCCATTCACAGGAATTCTTAACAGGCCTTTTAGAATTACGCAATACGCCTAATCAAGATGGTTTATCACCAGCCCAACGCGTTTTCGGTCACCCAATCAGATCTTTAACCCTATTAAACCCGGGGGGGGGTCAATATGACCCCCCCCGTGGTTTTTTTATTATAATTCTGAAACAAACGCAGTTGGGAATCTGAAATTTTATGACTTTTCCTAAAAATCTATTGTCTTCCTTGTAGTGAAAACCGTTTTCAAAAATATTGGGTACTTTTCGAGTTATAGCACCATTTTTTAACCCTACTTTTGGCACTTTTTTTGAGACGTTTTTTGAAAATTACATTTCATTAAATATGAATTGTAACATCTCTATTTTTGATTTACACCGGTTTTTTGGTGTTAGAAATTTGATGGAATTCATATAAATTGATTTAGAAATTTCAAACTTGTTTTTTTCGGTGGGTGCCAAATTTTGGTGCCAGCACCAAATTTTGAATTATGTCAATTTTGTAAATTGATTGTTTGAAACTTGTTTTTTACGCAATTGGGGTTTTTTGGGGTTCTGGATTCGATGAAATATATACGAGTTGCACCAAGAGTATCAAACTTGTATTTTTCGGTGCTGTGTGCAAATTTTGGTGCTAGCACGAAATTTTGAAAATTCATTCGATAGATAAAATTGCTTGTGACAATTTATTTCTTGCGTTTTAGAGGTTTATGGCTGTTCTGAATTCAATGGAATAAATAATTATCGAACTAGACATCTCAAACTTGTATTTTTCGGATGTGGGTGCAAAATGTGGTGCTAGCACAAAATTTTGAAAACCATCAAATATATCAATTGATTGTGTCACCTTGTTTCTTGCGTTATACGGGTTTGTGATGGTTCTGAATTCAATGGAATCAGTAAAAATTTCATAAGAGTTCTCAAACTGGTATTTTTCGCCAGTGGGTGAAAATTGTTGTGCCAGCACCAAATTTTGGAAAATATGCAAATTTATCAGTAGATAGTATCACCTTGTTTCTTGCGTTATACGGGTTTATGAGGGTCCTGAATCCGATGGAATCCATAAAAACAGCACTGGACATCGCAAACTTGTACTTTTTGGTGATGGGTACGATATTTGGTGCTAGCACCAAAATTTGCCAAATTACGCCGAAAAATACAAGTATCAATGATCTGGCACATTAGAAATGTATTCCATTAGAATCAGCGCCCTCGAAAACCTGAAAATGTGAATTCATAGCATCGTATAAGTGAATTAAAAATTTTGTGTTCTACCTGAAAAGTGCTGGTTACTTGTTTTTTTCATTTTTTTCCTACGCAGAGAGGACTAAACGGCCATTTATAGTAATCATATCATTTTTAAATATTTTCCAATGTATTTTGCACCCCAGAAAACCTGTATTGAAAAATAATTAGCCGAAAATGTAACTTTCAAATTTTGTGAAAATTGTGCACTACTTGTAATTTTGGTGCTGCAATATAACCACCCCAGTACATTTTTTCGAAAATTTTTTTTTTGGTCGGATCCAGACAAGTGATACCTACGTACAAACAAAAAATCAGACGTTTTCGTTAATATTTGTAGATTTTAGAGGGGGGGGTCAATATGACCCCCTCCCGGTATTTGTACAGCATTTTATAGCCCGGTACTAATAGGGTTAATACCTACTCATTGGCGGTCATATGATGCAGATTGGCAGATGGATGCAGATATAGCCGATCAGAACCGTTTACAAACTGCTGAAAAACGAAAGTATTATTATGACCGTTCTTCATTTTCTTTAGGGTGTATTAAACCTGGTTCAACAGTCATCGTTCAAAATCCATTATCCCGGAGATGGGATAAATTAGCCACAGTAGTTGGTTCCAATAATCATCGCCGATACAAACTAAAGTTTGCCTCTGGCAGAGTACTATGGTGAAATAGAATCTTCATTAGACCAATTCAACCCGAATTATTACCCAAAGGATTTCTAGCAGACAATACTGTCACAGTCAACTCATGTAATAATAATGTAAAGGCGACTCATAACCTTCCTACTTCCGACCCTATCATAACTAGAACTGGAAGAATTAGCAGACCCCCAGATCGTCTTATATACTAACTAATAAGAAACGAGTTTCAGACAAATGTTTGATATTTTAATGGTATTAATTTTATACGGTATACCAACGAAAGTCTGATAATTATATTCACTACTGCTGTATTGGTATATTTACATATAACGTATCGAAAATTAATAGATCCAAGACTATGATGAGTATATGTTACTAAATGTTATAAAATATGTATATGGTATTATTAGCAGAGTAGTATTTTTTTTTCCTTTTATTACTAAGTAAAAATATTCAAATATTTTACGAAAGAAAATATTTTGAGATGAGTATATGTTACTAAATGTTATAAAATATGTATATGGTATTATTAGCAGAGTAGTATATTTGTACGTATTATTACTAAATAAAAATATTCAAATATTTTATGAAAGAAAATATTTTGAGATGAGTATATGTTACTGAATGTTATAAAATATGTATATGGTATTATTAGCAGAGTAGTATATTTGTACGTATTATTACTAAGTAAAAATATTCAAATATTTTATGAAAGAAAATATTTTGGAAAAGGAGGGTTGGTATATTTGTATTTCATATCAAGTATATTTTAAAAGGGGAGTTGGTATGAATAGTTGTAATACATATGTAGGTAACGGGTACTGGGAGGAGTCAGATGGGGACGATACGGTCTTACAGCTGTTCAGTAGTGTTACAGTGCAAATACTTTACTGCTGTACTACGAGATAATGTATACTGTGTTAACGGCCTGTTGGCCTGTGTTATTCGATTTAACAAAGTTATACATAATGACTATATATTAGATAAATAATATACCGACTGATGCTTATATTGAGATATATTATCAGCTTATTATTTAGATAAGTTAAGTTTTTGGAAAGCTAAAACTTGCTTTTATTGCAATGTTTTATTTAAGGATAAATCTGAGAAAAACAAACATCACTCACATATTACTGGTAACTATATAGCAGCCGCTTGTAACGCATGTAACCGCTCTTTATCGTTTAAACGACACATGTATATACTCGCTGCACACAACTGCAATCATTACAATTTGCATTTTCTTTTACAAGTTGGGTTTAGCAATAACAAATTTTCCGATTGGGATATAAAGGTAATCCCTAAAAATTCTGAAAGGTATATTTCACTGAGTATGCATATACCGGTGAAAGATCAAAAAACAAAAATCGAGCTACGTGTCTTAGACACATATCAATTTTTATCCTTTTCCGTAAGTACTTTAGTTGATTGTTCAACAAAGGATATAGACAGCAAGGATATAACATCAGTTCTACCAATTACTGAACAGCAAATGAAATATTTTTATCTGAATTTAAATAATGCAACAATTAAACAAAAAGGTATATTTCCCTACGAGTATCTGACAGATTTAAATAAATTCAATGATTCGAAATTACCATCAATAGACAAATTTTATAGTAAATTAACACAAAATACCTGTACACCCTAGGGATATAGTTTTGCCAACGCATCATGGAGTCAGTTTGACTGTTCAAATCTAAAGGATTATCTTTTAGCATACTTAAAACTCGATGTTTGTCTCCTTGCTGATATATTTGAGAACTTTAGGAGAGTATGTAGACAAAACTACGAATTAGAAGTAGTTTATTATTGCAGTATCGCAGCTTTCACTTATGATTGCGCCCTGAAATACAATAAATGTAAGTTAGCATTAATAAAAGATTACCAAACATATAGAGATTTTGAAGCATCTATTAGAGGAGGGGTTTTATTCTGTCGAAAGCATTACATAGAATCAAATATACCAGATACTGATAATTATGATCCAAGCAAGGAAGAGTGTCATATTTTCAATATAGATTTTAATTCCTTGTATGCGGGTAATTTAAGTAAAAAGCTACCTGTTTCAGGTTTTTTAACAATTCAACGTTACATATTTAGAGAATGCTGCTCCAGAAGAACTAATAAACTATTTAACAAATGTGGCTGGCCACGAGAAAAGGGACCTTATGTCGCAAAACCTGATTCTGAGATAATCGCGTTTAAAGTTTCCCTCTATTTTTGAACAAATTTAATTGGATTATCAATTTAGAAATGTATAAAACGATGAGGGAAATTCAAATTGGTTCTGATATTCAATATACCTAGGAAATAACTAATTACAGGAAGCAATATAAGATGTTGCAGTGTTGTATACAACACTGTCTTAGGGTTTTCATGTCTGAATTTAGGACTGTAATAAATTGAAATTGTAATACTGTAATAGGTACTGTAGGCCTACAGTTATTTTTTAAATGTAATATGGCTGTCATTTTCTTAATTTAAATTCGTTAGTTCTTAAATTTTGTAATCCCAATAAAGAATTCAAAATACAAATAATTTTAAAATTTGTTAAAAAAATTTATCTTTTTGAAAAAATGTTAAATTAAAAAAAAAAATTTTTTGGTTAGGCCTACATGTTTTTTTGAAAATTTTGCAAAATTTTTTTTTAAATAGTTCATGAACAATATTAATAGTTTCAAAGTGTTAAAAGTTGTATAAAAAGCCGAATAACATTAAACTGCCTAACTATATAGTAAGAATTGATTGATGATATTATTAATATTTTCCATTTTTTTAAATAATCGCTTATTATAACCGCTATTAATAAAAATTTTGCTACCCGATTCACCTTCACATAAATCGCTATAACTTTTTTTTAGAAATAGATATTGAGACACCGTTTTTTTTGTTAAAATCTCTGGAAAATTCTGCATCTCGTAGGCCTAATAACTCAAAATCGACCTCCGGTGACATAAGGTCCCTTTTCTCGTGGCCAGCCACAAATCTTGATACTGAAGGGGATATTGGGTTTTTCTTAATTTGCGATTTGAAATATCTCAAAGATATTCATGATCGTACATTAGAACTACCCTTAGCCCCAGAACATTTAAGTATAAATGAGACAATGCTTTACCACATATGAAAGATCAATTTAATAATGTATGTAAACAAAGAGGTACTAATAGCAAGTATAAGATGTGTGCACCAAAACTTATGTTGACACAATTCGATAAAGAATTCTATCATGTACATTTAAAACTGCTAAAATTTTATATAAAACAAGGTTTAATTGGTACTAAGCTCCATAAATTGTATTCTTTCCATCAAGACTTTGTATTTAAACCCTATATAGATTTTAATATTAATCAAAGACAACCCAGCAAAGTCATAGCATGATAAGTCGCTGATAAATTGCTACTAATTTCGCCGGCTAATACCCTGCTAATTTCGCCGGATAAAAGCCGGCTTTTTGGTTCCAATGTTCTTAAAGGTTTCGAAGGGTGGATTTCGAAGAGAAATATCCATCGTTTAGTAGACTATTAGCCTTCGATTAGTAGTTTACGAAGCATATTCGAAGGATAATTCGAAGACAAAAATGCTTCGTTTAGTAGACTATTCGCCTGCGATTAGAAGTTTATTTAGCATTTTTCGAAGGATGATTTCGAAGATAAAAATGCTTCGTTTAGTAGACTATTAGCCTTCAATTAGAAGTTTACGAAGCATTTTCGAAGGATAATTCATACATTATTAGAAGCATTTTCGAAGCATAAAAAATACTATTTTTCGAAGAAAAAAAATGTAACTGAAACAATCACTGGACCTGCCTGTGGATGCTTTGGTGACGAGGGAGTGGGTATTAGCCTATACCTACTGTAATAGCCTACCGTATCCTACCATACACCCTACTTCCCTATCCTACAATACGTTATATACTTATTAATGGAAGCGGCTGAGTATATAGAGAAATATATAATCAATATATATTTGAGGGTATCTATGGAAACTTTAGGTGATAATCGAAAAATTTGAATTTGTTAGTTGAAATTTAAATAATTTCCCATATTGTCAGCCATATTAGATTATTCGTGTTGATGGATCTATGAAAATTAATTAAATTTAGATGCATTTAATTAATAATTATGCTTCTCTGATGACGTGCTGATTGTAGAGGCTGACCGGGGTGCATGATAGCAAGAAAATATCTGAATATTAAAATGTTAAATACTGTATTAAAATTTGTATATTAAAAAAAAGATTAAAAATAATTATTACTTAAGAATAAATTTTATACAGTATAGAGCAGTAGAGTAAATAGTTTCTGTATCGTTATACTGTAGTATAAAAGGTATATTATTTAAAACTTTCAGTTTCGGATATAGTACACGTATTATTAATACTGAAAAAATATGTGCTTTGTTTGTCCCCAGGATTTCCCTGACTGCCTGAAAGACATACTGTAGTCAGATACTGTAGTCTCGTTTTTACAGGTGTCTGACATTCTGACAGTAACATACTGTAGGGCAGTATGGACATCGCCTTTACCTCTAGCTCTGCCAAACACTCAGACCTGCAGACTCAGGATACATGGATTACCGCACCTTTAAGGACAGACACAGCATCACACAGTAATTAATGGATTTATTTCATAAAACAATATGAATGGCACTGGACATAATATAGATCAATTTCCTTTGCTTCAGATTATATATTATTATATAATCGACAATTCTAAAGAACTGATAACTTTGTACTAATTTACTGCTAAATATGGTCCCCAGATAAAAAAATATTCGGATTATTAGTAGGCATAACTACAGTATATAATTATTATTTTACTCTCAGAATTTGCCGGATAAAACATAACATACAGTAACTATGCATAACTAAACAAAACTAAGCTAAATGATCCAACCTTCGAAAAGTCTACAAATTTATCCTTCGTTTAGAAGGTAATTTATCCTTCGAATATAAGGTAATTTATCCTTCGAATAGTAGCATAAATTATCATTCTAAACGCAGGATAAAAACTATAAATTCATCCACCCTTCGAAAAGTCTACAAATTTAGCCTTCATTTAGAAGGATAATTTATCCTTCGAATAGCAGCATAAATTATCCTTCTAAACGAAGGATAAAAATTATCAATTCACCCACCCTTCGAAAAGTCTACAAATTTATCCTTCATTTAGAAGGATAATTTATCCGGCGAATAGTAGGCATATTTATCCTTCTATTTGCCAGCTAAAAACTAGCTAAATCTTCAGAACCTTCGAATAGTCTTCGAATTTATCCTTCGTTTAGAAGGATAATTTATCCTACGAATTGTAGACTGAATTATCAGACAATTTAGACGGCGAAAATGCTGATAATTTCGAAGAAAATTTATTTCGATCAAATTAGCAGCATATTAGTAGCAATTTCGAAGGATGTGACTTTGCTGGGAACTAGCAAAAACTTATATTGAAACAGCTGTTGCAAAGCTGCTGAATAACTCGTTATTTGGTAAGTCAATAGAAAAGATACGGGACCGATGTAATTTCCGTATCGCTAATAGCAATGAGAAATGCGATCAATTGGTGAAACGTATAAATCACGAAAATTTCATGATTTAAAACAATTCCTTATCGGGACACTTATTAGTGAAAGACAGCGTGACATTAGATAAACCAGTCTATGTAGGTAGTACTGTCTTGGATTTAGCCAAACTTGATATGTATGAGCTGTACTACGATAGATTACTACCTATTGAGAAAGAATTAAACTGCCGAATTGAAATTGTAGCATCAGATACAGACTCATTAATAGGTTGTTATTATAATACATCGCAGAGTAATTTCTTAAAAGCCTTAATTAAAAATAATATTCTAGATACCTCTAATTACCCCAAGGATCACCCGCTTTATAGTAATAAAAATAAATCCAGACTCTATTACTGTAAAGATGAGTTGTGCTCATGAGAGATTAAACAAGCTGTATTTTTATGTCCAAAGTTATATTCAATTTTGGAATGGAATGAAACGAATATAGGACGGGCAAAAAGAATAACAAGAGCTGTCGTGGATAAAAAAATTTGCCAAAAAGATTATTTAAGAGCATATAAGTATAACGAAGAAATTTCTAAGGAAACGCATCAATTTCAGAGTCAATTACACAAAGTGTACACTATAGCACGAGATAAGTTTGCTCTCAGCGCATTTGATGATAAACTTTATTGGGTTAATAAAAATCATTCACTTTCCTGGGGTCACTATCAAACAAAGGTTGTAAAACCACTAAATAAAATAAATATACCTATTTATCGGGAACAAAACAATGAACTATCAGATAGTTAATAAGAATGTAAGTTGCCAGCAAGTGTCAGCGATTAATTTGAAAGAATTAAAAAATCAATTATCTGGTAAACACATACTCAAACCAAATCAGTTTATATATAAGATATTTGGTGCCACATTATTAATATTTAAAAATGGTCGTATTACATTATTAGGTAGTAAGTATAATTTCCAAAAAGTAAAAAATAATATATTTGATAAAACAAGTATTAATTTGATTTTAAAATCTGCTAATTTATGTACTTATATTTTTAGTATTAACTCTGGAGTCTATAGGTTATTGATAAACAATACCGGGTTTTATGTTGTCTTTGATATGTACAACTTCAAGTCATATATGAACCTGAAATTTTTAATAATTGCAAAATAAGAATAAATAATACCGTAGTCATTTGCTGCTTTCATACCGGTAAATGTACTTTAATGTGTTCACCTAGCAAATTTCACATTTATTACCCTATATTTAGTAAACTGGTTAATTATTTGTTAATGTTTGGTGTTGTGACTTTAGGTGTAGAATATATTGGTAATTAGAAGGTGAAAATTAAACATTATTATTTTTCAATCGATCTATCGGTAGTTAGGGAAAACTAACCTCGTTTGAATAAGCATGACTCTCACAGGCTGACTGCAATCCTAGCTGGCAGTAGCTGCGAGGCTGGCTGCGAGGCTGGTTGCGAGGTTGACTGCATCCCAGCAGTGTGGTTGACTGCGCACACATCTGATTGTAACTGGCTCACGATATTGCATACATTGGGTTAGTTTGTTACTGCAGGTACTGTTACATTAATACTGTAGTACTGTAGTACAATGCTAATCGAAGGAAATCAGTATGCTCTATCTGACTATACTGTTACAACAACAGTGACAGTACTGCAGTACTGTATTGTTTGGGTAGGGGATCTAATCCCTGCATGTGAGGCTCATGCGTGCAATCCAGGTCATGACTGCAGTATGCTTGCCTGACTGCAGTATGCTTATAGGTGGAAAAAAAACAAATGCTATTGAACTACAGTTAGGAACACTGGTCACTTTCTGGCTGAAGCTCAGTCAAAAATTTTCCACATATTTACAGCCAGAAAGTGTCCATGCAGCCACTATTTATCCTTCACAGGCTGCGATTATATTTCCGGACATATTTTGGTTGTAACTCCACTAGTACTCAAAGCAGAAGCTGGGTACATTTTTTATTTTTAATATTATGATAGTTATCCCAATGATGAGATTCCAATTCTCAAATTAATTTATACAGAATTTTATGGGGATTCTACCCCTAATGGCATAATTTTTAGAATGCTAATGTTAAAATTTCACTGCCGGATTTCAAATTAAATTTAGCATTGTTTTCTATGGAGAAATTTCAATCTCAGAGCGTTTTCCGCGGACACATTCTAGCTGTAAATTGGACATATTGTGACCAGTGTTCCTGACTGAACTAGATTACTAATTACCGGTAGACCGTGACTGCAGTGTTGGAAGAGTAGAATACTACCAGTAAATTTCAACTCTAACTGCTAGCGATAGGTTAGTAATTAAGCATTTTCAGAATCAAGGCACAGCCTGTCTGCAGTATGCTTATCATATCAAGGTACTGTCTGACTGTTGTATGCTTATCAAGACACAGTCGGACTGTAGTATGCTTATACAGTCATAGGTGGAAAAAAACAAATGCTATTGACAGATTGAACTAGATTACTGATACCGGTAGACTGCGACTGCAGTGTTGGAAGAGTAAAACACTACCGGTACTGATAAAGTGGATGACAGCTGTGGATAGGCCTATACTAAATTATTGAATTTAACAGTACCGGTACCAACAGGTTAACATTACATCCTGTACAGATTATGTTGCATTTCTGACTAATATTACTAAAGTTATATCTCTGGTCAACTACTGTATGTGTTATTAGTTTGCGATGTAAAGGTTGTTTCGCGATACCGGTACAACTATATTAGAATGATATCGGGAATACTTACTGTATATGTTACGTCTACATCATATTGTTAAATGGGTATGTTAACCTAGCGCAATTGATTCTTTTTTAGAGAACTTGTTGTAAAAAAAATTATATTTTATTATATTTTTATATTAACATCAAGACCATCACCAAAATAAAATTATATTATATCCCATCACATTACAAGCTTTGAGTAAACCTACTGTACATCATTCACCACAGTTATTTCTTTCTGTTTATCACCTGTCTCAGTTAATCGCTTTGTTACATACCCTCCAATCCTTTTCGCTGAGCAGTAATTGAAGCAGCTATCACCATCTTTGTGAAAACTACATTTATCTTCTACAGTAGTTAATTTATCGTGGAAGGGAAATGGAGTTAAATAATTTTAATATAGTCGAAATATTCCCAATTTGTTCATCAATTTTGGAGCGTAAACATCAAGTTGGGTATTTAATATTGCGGCTTTCATCAACCCGAATATATATATATTATATTTATATTTCAAATGTCTCTTCATGTACTTTTTAAAGTCATCTTGCGAAATGTCACCGTAATCCCAGGGTAAATGCGATATAATATCGCGTAAATTGTTTACGTGGGCTTTATCTAATGCCGATAAGTTAATATCAGGAGGTCCTTTAATTAAAAACGTCTTTATATTAGTTTTACTGTATTTAGAATCGAATATAGCAAATTCTTTAAATACTACCGGATATTCCTTATTGTCTATCTTATAATATTGAAAATCAACAAAAATAACATTATCCATTTTATCGAATAATATTTTTAAATAAACAAAAGTTAAATGATTAATTACAACGCCTGTTGGTTTATTTTATATTAATTAACAAGCCATTTAAATAATATTAATTCATTTATTTTTCACATTATTTGTAAACGCTCTCATTGGATAGTTTGTGTGAATTCGATTTACCAAGTAATAAAGACAGTATAACCCGCATATGGTCCGTCTAGGGTCTTGAAATTGCCTGCGAGTAGTACACCACTTTGTTGAATTTTTCTCAAGCCATTTTTCAATACATCTGTTTGGATATTTTGGACCAAATGAATTAAATAATTCAGCTTCATTATCTCGTATATATATAGCCACCCAATGAACACCAGGTAGATGCGCTTTATCGGTATTTACTATTAACCCGTAGTCTCTTCGCTTATTATTATCTAATTTAGGTAATTTATTAGACGGAAATGCCCCCAAATAGTGACCACCCACTGGAAACATATCAAGGTCCTCTGTAGATAACATACTTAATCGATATGTATTTCTTTCCTGCTATTTAAGCTTAATGATTGATCATAAATATTAAAAACAATTACATTTATGGTCTCAACCAATGGTTCGGCAAATCTTAAATTTAATTGTCCGTTAGTATATATTGATGGCTGGGGATCCCTAACATAGCCGTCGGCAGTTAGGTCCCAGGATATGAGTGGGCAGTTACCTAAGTAGGTTTCATGGTCTATATTATTACCTCCATAACCGTTAATATATGTATTAATGTTCTTCATTAATTGAGTATACTCAAAAATGTATGTTCCATCTGTAAAATTAGGCTCGTATATTACACCACCTACTGGAGGACCGTCTACAATCAGTTCCGCGTGTCTAAGGTTAAAATGTTCAAATTTTAACGGATTCCTAGTTAATTCACCCGAATATGAATTATTTGTTATAAAACCGATAATAACCAATTTGGGTTTTTTACCATCAAATATGTTTGTTTGGGTGTAATTTGTGGTTTGAGCGGGAATAGTAAATGTAGTAACTTCTTTTTTTTTAAATTTATATTCAATATCGTAGCTCTCTAAACCTTTTAGATGGCTGCAGAATTAGCTGAGAATTAGCTGTAGAAATAGCTGCATTAAAAATGCAGCTGCAATGCAGCATGCCGATCCTAGTAGTAGATGGCTGCTTTCTATTACTGGATTCCATTCTAGGGTTTTGGATCTTTACTTCATCTAATTCTAGCCGAAGATTTGTCACAGTGTTTGCGTTTGGAGTGATTTTAAAAATAAACGAATTTGATACTTTTCTAAAATGTATTCTTAAATCATACCCGGGTTGTATTATTTTACTTTCAGTATCAAAATCAATCGTCAATCCACTTACAAATTGCATTTGTTTACCAAATATCCGCAATCGGCAATAGGATGCACGCCAGGATTAATTTAATTTTCGTGTTCGGATAAAGGCTGACGAAAGCCGCCTGCCCCCAGTAGCCCATTTTTTGTTTCATATGTAGTAAATAGTAAATTGGATAAGTACGACTTGTAGAAATAATGGTTATTGCTATTTTCAACCTGCTTCTCATTGAGGTCTATTTTAATATCACTCCACATAGTTCCAGAGGGGTAATTCAACATAAAATATGTGAGTTTTCAAGTAGTCTATCCCACCGTACAGTACATTTTGTAATTAATAACGCATCTTGCAGTTTCGTTTAGAATTCATTGGATCTTGGTACAAGAAACGTGACTTCCCTAGACTCGCTTCTGAGACTAGATACTGGGTAAATTGTTTCATAATGCTTTGCTTTAAATTCAGTCTGTATTGGCTGTGTAGAAAATAAATCTAATTCCTTAATAATTGACATTATTAAAAAATACTTTTTTCGCAGTGTTTGAGTTTGCCTTTTTTTATTTTTCTATTTTTACTACGACGATGATGTATGTTCATACTACTACTACTACTACTAGGATCGGCATGCTGCATTGCAGCTGCATTTTTAAGAATGCTGTGCCGGCTTGTCAACAAAATTGCACTGCCACAACTCCCTATCACCCATGACATTTGCTAGATCATCCGCATCTTTAAGGCCAGTGTCCTTTACGATGCGTCTCAAGAAAGTCATGGGCTGTCCACCATGCTTATTCACTCCATGAGGCTGCCAAGGTACAAGATCATGCACTGGCTCTTCCTCACGGCGAAAGCAATGTCCTGCAAAGCGGAGGCGATTTTGTTCTAGTGTCAAGCTTGGGGGAACCAATGAGATACCTCCATTGTTATATAGTGTCTGGTTGGAGATGTGTGCATTGTACTTGACACAATGAACCCGGCGTAGCATTCTTGTGAATGTGCCATCCAGAGATTTGGTGTCCTCAGCAGTTAGAGCCCAGCATGGACTCCCGTAGAGGAGTACTGGAACTACTGCTGCTCTAAATAATCGGACCTTAAGTTTCCGATTAATTCTTGGTGACTTCCAAATCCTGGAAAGCCTATTCAAGGCTGCCCATGCCTTTCCCTTACGTATTCGAAGGTCCTCACCTGACTTCCGGATCCATGATCCCAGGTAACAGAAGTCGTCCACATGCTCAAGTATACCATCCTTTGAGCTTATGCTCATCCGATCAGAGACTTGCTGAGGACTAACTGTTAACTGTCAGAATTTTGGTCTTTCTGGAGTTAATAAAAAGACCAACACTAGAAGCAGCATGTTCTAATGAGCTGAGGAGCCGTTGGGCTCCCTCTAATGATTCATGAGAGTACTCCTAAGTCATCAGCAAAGTCTAGATCAGTTAGGTACTTGGCAGGATTTCCTCGACTTCTGGAGCCAGTAGGTGGAGTTATCATCACCCCATCATCATTATGATGATCTAAGGACATGCGTAGAACATAGTCAACCACAATAATGATCAAGAATGGTGCAAGTGTGTCTCCTTGGAGGACGCCCCATAACACTTCAAATGGTTCTGTATCACCATCAACAGTAGACACAAATGTTGTCGAACCATCGTATACTGATCTGATTGCTGCAATAATTTCATCAGGAATCCCATATAATGAAAGTATGCTGAACATACGTGAGCGAGAGACTGAATCAAAGGCCTTGAAGAAGTCAACAAAGATAACAGCCAGATGCCTGTCTTTCTTTTTTGATAATTCTTCAATTATCCTTCTAAGTGCCAAAATGGGCTCCATGGTCCCACGACCTTTACGGAACCCATTCTGATTTCCACGGAGCAGTCTCTCAATGGGATCCCTGATGCGATTTAATAGAATCCTATTGTATAGCTTTGCAGCAATCGAGATCAATGAGATTCCCCGAAAAGAACCATAGAGTGTTAGGTTGCCCTTCTTGGGAACTGGCACCAACTTATTTGTTTTCATTTCTTGTGGGACTCTTGTTGTACGGTACATGTCTACTATGATGGGATAGATGAGCTTTAAACACTCAGGTATTTTAAAGACCTCAGGGGGAACACCATCTACTCCACTGGCACGATTGGTCTTAATGCTCTTTGCAGCAGCATTCACTTCTGCAAAGGAGATATCGCCAATGGGAATATCTGGGAGTACAGACTCAGACACTTTTACTTCTATAAAGTTATCAGGCAATACCCTCTCATTATTGAGGAGCTTTTCAAAGTGGGCTTTCCAACCATTGAGGCGATCGGCTGGTGATTCAGCCTTAACCTTGGTGGTTGGTTGGCTTTTCCGCCCAGTAAGCAGATTGATCGATTTCCATGCCTGGGATGATTGCCTGCTGTGGGGAGCATCATTGATGGCATCAACCTGTTGGTTTATTAGCTCCTGTAGATTAACAGAGTACTGCCTGTTCAGGGACCTGATGCAGCTTTAACTGCATTCTTGGCCGCTGTAGTCTGTTTGAGTCGGGACTCTTTCTGCGCCTTATGAAGGTCATTTCGGCACTTCTGAATTTTGTTGTCAGTCCAGGGGGCCCTTTTCCTGTTTCGAGGGTATACAGGAACTGTTTCTGCAGCTGCTAACTTAACCCTATTAGTACCGGGCTATAAAATGTTGTACAAATACCGGGAGGGGGTCATATTGACCCCCCCCCTCTAAAATCTACAAATATTTACGAAAACGTCTGATTTTTTGTTTGTACGTAGGTATCACTTGTCTGGATCCGACCGAAAAAAAAAATTTTCGAAAAAATGTACTGGGGTGGTTATATTGCAGCACCGAAATTACAAGTAGTGCACAATTTTCACCAAATTTGAAAGTTACATTTTCGGCTAATTATTTTTCAATACAGGTTTTTTGGGGTGCAAAATACATTGGAAAATATTTAAAAATGATATGATTACTATAAATGGCTGTTTAGTCCTCTCTGCGTAGGAAAAAAATGAAAAAAACAAGTAACCAGCACTTTTAAGTTAGAACACAAAATTTTTAATTCACTTATACGATGCTATAAATTCACATTTTCAGTTTTCGAGTGCGCTGATTCTAATGGAATACATTTCTAATATGCCAGATCATTGCTACTTGTATTTTTCGGCCTAATTTAGCAAATTTTGGTGCTAGCACCAAATTTCGTACCCATCACCAAAAAGTACAAGTTTGCGATGTCCAGTGCTGTTTTTAATGATTCCATCGGATTCAGGACCCTCATAAACCCGTATAACGCAAGAAACAAGGTGATACTATCTACTTATCAATTTGCATATTTTCCAAAATTTGGTGCTGGCACAACAATTTTCACCCACCGGCGAAAAATACAAGTTTGAGAACTCTTATGAAATTTTTACTGATTCCATTGAATTCAGAACCATCACAAACCCGTATAACGCAAGAAACAAGGTGACACAATCAATTGATATATTTGATGGTTTTCAAAATTTCGTGCTAGCACCACATTTTGCACCCACATCCGAAAAATACAAGTTTGAGATGTCTAGTTCGATAATTATATTTTCCATTGAATTCAGAACAGCCATAAACCTCTAAAACGCAAGAAATAAATTGTCACAAGCAATTTTATATATTGAATGGATTTTCAAAATTTCGTGCTAGCACCAAAATTAGCACAAAGCACTGAAAAATACAAGTTTGATACGCTTGGTTCAACTCGTATATATTTCATCGAATCCAGAACCTCAAAAAACCCCAATTGCGTAAAAAACAAGTTTCAAACAATCAATTTATAAAATTGACTTATTTCAAAATTTGGTGCTGGCACCAAAATTTGGCACCCATCGAAAAAAACAAGTTTGAAATTTCTAAATCAATTTATATGAATTCCATCCAATTTCTAACACCAAAAAACCGGTGCAAATCAAAAATAGAGATGTTACAATTAATATTTAATGAAATGTAATTTTCAAAAAACGTCTCAAAAAAAGTGCCAAAAGTAGGGTTAAAAAATGGTGCTATAACTCGAAAAGTACCCAATATTTTTGAAAACGGTTTTCACTACCATTAAGACAATACATTTTTAGGAAAAGTCATAAAATTTCAGATTCCCAACTGCGTTTGTTTCAGAATTATAATAAAAAAACCACGGGGGGGGGTCATATTGACCCCCCCCCCGGGTTTAATAGGGTTAACTGCTTCGAATGAACTATAGATATTAGACTTACAGTATAGTATAGTAATATCATTCGAGTTAATATTGATTAATTACGGTCATATGTGAGCATTATTTACGCAATGAATTAATATACAGTATAAACCTAAACTTATTGAATATGCTGTACCCACGACTGTTTTTTGGATCCAATGAATCTGACTAAATATTCTTTTTTCCCATTACGCACACATTCTTTAAGTTCGCCAATATTTTCGTCAATCAGAAGATAAATATTACTACTCGGGTGGACCTTTTTGAGTTCGTATGAATAAAATGAACCATTTATTATAGCACCAGCGCTGTCCTTAATATCAAACATTACTGCTGGTACTCTATCCAATCTGACTCGATGAATAATAAATAATTCACGTGTCCATTGTTTTCGATAGCCTTTAGCAAAAGCAGTACGCGCGATAGATAATCATACTGTATCTCCAACTTTAAATTTTATTTTCTTTTGATTAATCTGTCTATATTTCCCATATAATCTATTAATTAATTCAGTTTCATTAAATTTATTAACTTCAATGGGTGTTATTTGTATAGTCCTATGAAATGACCTATTATAAGTGAAAATAAGCTTTGGTAAAATTTTTATCCAAACATTATTCCCTCGTTGCGTGAAAATTTTGAACATCTTTGCTTTTAATGTTCATTGAATCTTTCGACAATAGCCGCCTTATTCACAGAGTACATTACGTAATAACGTACACCTATAGTATCTAAATATTTTCTTACAGATTTATTTAGAATCTCAGACCCTTGATCAGTCGCGATTCTGTTTGGTTTACCTTTCTGGAATATTTTTTGCAATATACTAATAATTTCAATACCTGTTTTTGTTTTCATACAATAGGCAAAAGCAAGCCGGCTAAAGGCATCAATACATGTTAATAATTAATAATTATTAATTATTATAATTATTATTTTGTGATTTATATTGCTGCATATCCACCAGATCTATCATATATATATCTTTTAACCCTCCCGTAAATATTTTAGATGTTGGATAATGATGTCTACGTGGTGCGTGAAGGGGTTGTCTTTTGCCCGCTCAACCATTTCTGGGCTTGAGATGGTTTGATGTTTGCGGCTTTTGCTAATTTTGCGATACTTGCAAAACCCACAGGTGATGAAGGATCTAAATAAATTCTTAGTAGTTAGTACTGCAGCAGGAAGAGTAAGAAGGGGGTCCGAGTAGACTGTATCAGCCATCTGTACTCCATGTTCGGGAGTCAACTCTACAGTATCCGAACTGCTGGAGCTATCCGGTCTCTGGGAAGTAGGTTCTTGACCAAGATGTTGCTGCGATAGGACAGCTGCCTCTTGGTCCCGTTTTACCTGTGCCCGAGTGCCTATGATGGACCTATGGTGGACTAGCCTAGGGTCTGATACTACTGGAGGGATGACCTTTTTTACAGTAGGAGGTGAGCCGAACTTCTCTATTATTCGCTCCACTCTCCTATCTGAATCACAGATAGTGGTCTCGATCAGACTGTCCGACAGGTTTTGCTGAGTGTCAGACATGTTTAGTTATACAGTTGAATGTCTACTACTATAGTTTCAGTTAAAGCAAGTCTAGTAATTCAGTATGACCGCAAGCCTAGCGATTTATTACCGGTACCGTTACTCAGTGGAACGTGATATATATACAATATATTAGAATACCGGTATGCTTATAATATATAAGTATTATTACAGACTAGATTTGTCACAGAGTACCGGTATATAATTTTAGCACAAATATATATATATATATAGTAGGCCTATAATGAATACCGGTATACAGCTTACACTTATAGTATATAAGTATAATTCTGGACTAGAATTAATTACAGAGTACCGGTATGATTTCAGCTCAAATTTATAGAAATAAATATAATAAGCCTATGGTAAGTACCGGTATGTCAATTATTTTTAGAATAATTGAATTTCTGAATATTTTGGGGTTACTTCGTTACTTTAACTTACTTTATTACCGTTATTTAAGCAGTAGTCCAACTGACAGTGAGACCTAGTCGTTGTATGGCAGGCCTACTATTTATAAATCGTTTGAGTTGATTTATAATAGATATATACCCGTTTAAAAGGGTTTTTGACAATGTTTGAAATAAATGTTATTATTTCTGGGGAAGTCACTACACAGAAGCTGAACGCTTCTCAGTGAAGTGCTATTTATTTGACACTAAAACTGATAATTCTAATTTACCTAAGTTACTTAATACTACAAATTACTTACGATACGGGTGAGATTAATTCTCTAATTAAACACAACAAAAATATTACGTACGAATTTTTTAGGGTAATTTTACAGGAAGTCTACAAACCAGTCCAACAAAGGGTTAGATTTCTGGCTATTACAAAGGACAGGGTACTACGGTATTTAAAATAATAAGTAGTAGTAAATATATTGTACTGTCCAGATAGGAAAATACCACCGCCTGACGACCTATAACCGTATCGCTATAGGTACAACGTTATGTATCACGGATTGTTCCTATCCAGAAGTTAATAGAGCTAACGAATGTGCCTATCAACCACTTTACAACACAAATATACTGCCTACACTAATTACTTCGGAAGGCACTGTACTCTAAACCCTATATTAGGTACAAGTACCGGTATAACAAATAATCAGTAGTTAAATATACTTGAACAGTTAAAAGAACCACGGCATCTGCTGGAGTGACCGAAGCACAAAGTCGTCAGTCTTTACCTACGCCAAGCAGCCCTGATGTAGTACCGGGGTTAGTTTAACTATAACGGTATGTATAACAAGCACAATTACTGTAGGAATAAACTTGGGGACATGAATGTTGCGAATAATCGCATAAACTCTGAATAATAAATATTACGCTACCCGTACAGAATACTCAAACAAATACAAACCAAACGCTGGCAGACTACTATCAAGCCTAAACAAACTACTGTATGTGCAGATTCTGAAACTGTTAGTTAGTATGCGTGCTAACACGGTAGTACGACTTACTCTTTAAGAGGGGATTGACCTTACAGTGTTGACTGCCCCAACTTACTAACGGCACTTGATCAGACCAACTCTACACACGCAGCAATCTCTTCAGACCCAAAAATAGCTAGACAACAATCCAGCCTACAAATATTTGAGTAATAACTATTACGGTACCTGAACAGACCACACAAACATGCACAGGCTAAAACACTGGCAGACTACGATCAAGCCTAAATAAACTACAGTATATGCAGACTCTGAAACTGTTAGTTAGTATGCGTGCTAACACGGTAGTACGACTTACTCTTTAAGAGGGGATTGACCTTACAGTTATGACTGCCCCAACTTACTAACGGCACTTTATCAGACAAACTCTACACACGCCGCAATCTCTCCAAACCCAACCACAGTCAGACAGCAGCTCAGCCTACAATTATCTGAACAATCTGAGCAGGGTCACACGCCTTCTGCTCAATATTAACTTACTAGGAAATAAAACTGACAGAAATAGGTAAAATCTCAATAAAAATTCAGGGCTGCAGTCCCTGATTAAGTACTAAGACCTACCAGTATACAATAATCAAATCGAATAATACTAAATGTACTTGTACAGCAGTACCGGTACCGGTGATGACAGTTAGGCCTACTGACCTACAAAGTACCGGTTCAGTTTTACCGGTCACTACGGTATTTTGCAACCTTATTGCCTACTGCAATAAGATTGTAAACTGTTACTGTTCGACAGAACAGTATTTTACTGTATTTAATGCCTACACTTGCAACCTTATTGCTTACTGCAATAAGATTATAAACTGTTACTGTTCGCGCTTTCGAAGACCTTTAGCAGTTTAACCCGCCAAAATTTATATGTCTTTTAGTTAATTAAAACCACTTTAGCATACGACAATAATTTATGCTAATACGCAAAACATTAGCCGAAGTCAGCCCATGCGCGATCATTCACCCGATGGATCTACACCCGGGAGACTGAATTCGGATGCTTGAATTGTATTATTACAGTGTAAGGTTGCAGTGTATACCTAATGTATTATTCGATAGATAGTTAATAATTAATCTCTGACAGGTATTATTGGCTTTCGGGAAATATTAACAGTTCCTTTAGGACGTGGCGCTTTATCTATTTAAACAGAACTAGGACTTATACTAAACGCAACGATACTGCTTGGGATTGAAGTATAAAGCGTATTCTTTAGGAAATACTTTGTTAATACTTTGTTTTTTGTCTAAGCTTCGGCTTAAAATCGGTCTCATCTTGCGTGGTATCTTTTCAACAACCGCAAGTAATATGTATATTCAAATCTCTTATAAAGGGCATCACCGTAAAAACAGCTGAAATTTTTTTATTTTCTTTGAAGTTGATGTTTTGAAGGGTTTTCTTTTTGTAGTATTTACTCTAGGTATATCTTGAGGTTTTAAATCAGTAGCTAACGGTTTACTCGATACTAAATATAATTTTCTAAATGTTACTCCCGTTTTAACCATTATTACCGTCCATGGTTAATTCTTTTTGCAATAGCCACTCCAGCGGCGGCAGCACCAGCTCCCGCAGCGAGTTTTGCGCCAATGCCGAGTAGGGGTATTAGAAACGGTAGTATACCACCAGATTGATTGGTTAACTTTTTTCTGTAACTTGATATATTTTTTGTTTTGCGGTTGAGTGATTTTAATACCTTTTTATAACGACGAATATTTCTAAATGAATGAGAGGTCAATTGTATGATACCTTTTAGAACATTTAATTCAGTATTTACAATGAGCCGTATTAATTCGTTACTAGCGGTATGGTTATTAAAATAAGTTCTTTGTTGAGGGGTAGCGCTGCATAGAAATTCCAATTCGTTACGATATTTCTGCACAAGTCTATTCATTGTTGCAACATTATTGAAAATTGTTACAAAATATTAATTATTATTATTATTATTATTATTTTTGCTACGTTTATAGTCAATGTAATTTTTAATGTAACAATTATGATTACGAAATATATCCGATCTAAATCTTAAATGTTCGGGTGTTTCTTGTCGTAAATCAATTAAGAAATGTGAAAATGGTTCAATTGTCGCATCTTGATAGGAATCTACTAAAAATTTGGTATGCCCTGGTAACATCTGCTTTGCAAAATTTAAAACCGATAAACTGTCTCGTGGAATTTTCATTAATACTAAGGTATGGCTATTAATTGATCTTGTACGGTTATGCTTCCCTCCGTAAAACATGTTTTGCGTTATAAAACAAATAAATATATTGGAATGATGAGCAACCTTAGTAAACGATACAGTTAAGGCTGTACTAGACTCAGTTTCTGTTAATAAATCATCTATAATTAATAAATCTCGGCTATTTATTAAACTATCTATATTTTCAGGCAAACCTTTGTAAAGGTGAGTAATACCAGGAATAGTCAGGGGATTGCTCCCGTAACAACACAATACTCGTAAGGGAGGTTCGTTGAAGCAACCATTCTTGTGTTTAATTAAATTACCAACAAATGTAGACTTTCCGGAACCAGATGGGCCAGAAATTATCATACTCGTTCCCATTTGAAAGTTTAAATTATATGGACCTGAATTAAAGTCAGCCATTTATTATTATTATTAAGATATATCACCAATACAATATAATATAATATAATATAATATAACATAACGAACCATCATCACCATTACTATGTATATATGTAACAATTCGCAAAAAACAACATTTTACAACAAAAAGTATGTACAACTGTAGTATTAGTATATTCATCATGGCAATCTTTCGTTCTGCATATTACCTTATTTGAAAAGATTGTGTAATCGTATACCAGCAATCAACAGACATTGTTTTTGATTTAAATAATGTCCATACCAAGTGAGATAGCGGTGACATCGTATAAATTCGTTATACTTCTTAGTTTGACATTTACGTTCTATACCACGTCCGTAGCATTTAGTACTGGAAATATGACTTAGAGTATTGTCCGTCAAAGTGCGAATTACTCTCATACACAAATCATTGCAAAGAATACCTTCATAAAGTTTCAAATAATACTTTTTTGGTTTTATACCTCTTGAAGATGATTCATCTTTATATGTCTTAAAGTAAATATCAAAACTACGCAAATTCTTATTTAATTTTACAGTGATATTTTTATGTTCTTCATCAAACAACCAAGGTACCATAAAGCCGCCTTTTTTCACTATATATCGATAAAAAATATTCTGTGATATTGTAAATAACTCGTTAGATTCGTTACTTTTTCCTGAAATGTAGATAGAATTCCGGAGCTCTTTCAAATAATATGGATTATATAACTTGTTTACTCTGCAAAGTGTCTGTATTCTACAAATTGGACAAATTTTAGTACAATCATTAATTTCAACATATTGATCAATACATGTCACGCAAGTTCCAAGCTTATTAACACATATGTAAGATGTTTTAAATTAGAATAACAAATACTACAATTTGTGTTTATTAATATATCCATTTTTCTTAAATAACCAAACCAAAATCGTTAAAATGTTGATAAAATATTTATAATATAGCTGAAAAAGTCAAGAATTATCTTCATTGTCATCGGTTTCATCAGTGGTTACAAGGGTTTTTTTCGAAATAATAACTATAAACAAAGCCAAAATTTCATAAGCATTTTTACGATCTAATTTGATCACAAACTTTTCACATTTATTGCTCGCTATATTACCACTATATTGAGTAATAACAATAAAGTTATCTGACATTGATAAAATTGTGAATTTATCTAAATCATCTTCTTCTTTGTAATCTAAAAGGTAATTAGTAGAATCTACCTCACCAAAAATATCAATAGATCGTAGTTCTTTTCTTGCTTGTTCAGAAATATCTATTTTAAAATTAGGTTGTGAAGGACAATAAATAGTGTTAGCAATAACAATACAAGTAAGATTATCTACAGTATTAAATGTATGTCTTATTACAGGTGTAGGTGTATCAGAAGACATTATTATTATTATTATTATTATTTTATGTAATAACAATTAAATAACAGCAACAAGATAGATAAATAAATATTAATAATATTTTTTCTATTCTATTCATATATTTATATAGATCATTTTATATATATACAACCAATCAACTAAGAACACGTGTCACATGTAACCAATAGAAAATAAATAATAACAGTAAATGAAGCAAAATAGGTCAGGCTATGGTATAACTCGGATATTTATCGCCTTTTTCTCTCAAGGTTGGATGAAAGAGTGAGTGGTGAATTGTGGGGGGTTATAACGGTCCCGAGTTCAAACCTGGTTGAATATTTTGTTATCTGAAAAATTGCAAAATGAAATTTAGTTACTGGTGAAAAATAGCAAAATGAAAAATAGTAGAAGTTACCTGTAGACACCCCTAGCACCTGTAAAATAAAGGTTGGTGAATATGAAAATACTGGTTGCTGAAAAATAGCGATTTGAAAAATAGTAGAAGTTACCTGTAGACACTCCTAGCGCCTGTAAAATAGAGGTTGGTGAATATGAAAATACTGGTTGCTAAAAAATAGTAGAAGTTACCTGATGCTAAGTGTAGACACCCGAACACCTGTAAGATAAAGGCTTATGATTGGATGCAGTACTAGCGTTGGGTGACTAATAACGCCTCTAGCGGAAAATGCGGGAACTTGAGAAGTTACCATGGTTATGGTTGAAATGCTGGCATCTGATTGGTTGAAATAATAACGACCACTGCTAATGGTTGAAGTGGTGGCTTCTGATTGGATGCAGTACTAAAAATGGATGGCAATGATGGGCTATGGGTGACCTTGTGCGGATGTCATACAAACATCTACTACTCAGATGTCAGTAGGAGTTTGATATCTAACACCTGCTAATGTCTTTACCATACGTACGTAAAATTAAAATTTCTCGATAATTTTAAAGTCATTAGTCAACCAGGACTCTGAAGCGTACAGTAAAGAAGATAACATGGCCGCTTCTAGGACTTGCCTTTTAATAGGAAACGGCATGGTCTGGTTAACTGCATAAAATATACCGTATTTATTATACGGTATTTATACCGTAATTATACCGTATTTATTATACGGTATATTATACCGTATTAAACCATTATACTGGTTTATTATAGTTATCCCTACACCAGGGGGGAAAAACGCCGATGCTGGAGACGTGACTTTACAGACCACCGAGCCCCGGCCAGTCACCGGATATTGATTGTGGAGAAGGAATGTTTTCTGAGATGCAAGTTTGCGGTTGATAAAAAGCTGCATTAGTTGGATATACTCTTTAATGTAACTTCCTATAGTTGAAACCTGTTCAACATCATTGAAACCTGATTAAGAATAATTTTGGGCTTCCCCAAATCAATATACACCAAATATTCACAATAATTATACACGATAATATAAATCCCTACGGTATATTATTTAATTACCCACTGTTCGCTCAGATTTTAGCCTACCTAATGTTCCCCAGATTTTCCCTCGGTCCTAGTCTTAGTGCCGTAGTGTCGGTGTCGGTCGACCCTGTCGCGTGTCCGTTCCACCCCTCACGAACCCCGAAGGGAACGATCATCGAGAACCAGCACGGCTTGGCTAAGGGTCGGTCCAGTCGGTAGACTCTGTCGCGTATCCGTACCGCCCCTCTCGAACCCCGAAGGGATCGGTCATCGAGAACCAGTACGGCTTAGCTAGGAGTCTGTCGTGTCGGTGGACCCGTTCGCGTGTCCGTTCCACCCCTCACGAACCCCGAAGGGTTCGATCATCGAGAACCAGAACGGCTTGGCTAGGGGTCCGTCGGTTCATCGCAGAAACCCAACCACCTAGGCTTTCCGAGTCCCTTTCAGGCTCGTAGTCGCTTCGGCAGCCGAGAAACTGCTCCGAACAGTCGGTAGGCCAGTAGAGTCTAGTCCTTTGTCTTTCGACCCCGTCGCGTGTCCGTTCCACCCCTCACGAACCCCGAAGGGAACGATCATCGAGAACCAGTACGGCTTGGCTAAGGGGTCTGTCGTCGGTTCCCGTCGCAGATCCCCGGTACAAGCAGTCAGCGTTCCGAGTTCTTTTCAGTCTCGTAATAGCTGCCGTTGACCAGAGACCGCTAAGGGCAGTCCTCGTCAAACCCGTCCTGTGGCCAGCCCTTTCGCATGTCCGTCCCACCCCTCGCGAACCCCGAAGGGATCGGTCATCGAGAACCAGTACGGCTTAGCTCAGGGGGCAGTCGTTAGTCGGCCACCCGTTCGCGTGTCCGCTCCACCCCTCACGAACCCCGAAGGGTTCGATCATCGAGAACCAGAACGGCTTGGCTACTAAGGGGCTGTCGTTTCCCGTCGCAAATCCCTGACACAAGCAGTCAGCGGTCCGAGTTCTTTTCAGTCTCGTAATGGCTGCTGTTGGCCAGGGACCGCTAAGGGCAGTCCTTGTCCTTTAGGCCTGGCGCATTACCAAATCCACCCCTACAGGCAGCAGGAAGTTGGCCAGGGCCTAATAGTACTCAGGCTAACCTGAATACTGCTTGCATTTTCCATCCCCCCCTGGCCCTTATAACTATGAAATTATTCCCGTACCCTGTAAGTTGCCCCAAAGTTCGCCCATAAATCGCCCCCAGTTTATTGAATGTGCCCAAAACCCATGGTCCCGCACCCAGTAGTAATATCGGAATAATCAATTTTAAATAAATACAAAAATATTCAACTCGCGTTATGGAAAGTTGAAATACCGCGAACAGTCCCCCCCAATGACCTTCGTGAAGTCTGTCGGTCGATTGAGTTTGCGTAGGTCATTCCCAATATAAAAAACCCAAATTTAATATTGCATAGTTTTTAATTAATTTGGCCTAGAGTTTGTATAAAAATAAATGTTCGATAAATGTTCCTGGAATATCCCGATCCACTATTTCTTTCTCTGATACGCCTTTCGTCTCTTCGCCCGTCGACTCTCATCGATCGCTATGGCTGGTAGAGGAGCGTCAACATCCATTGTGAGTAACGCTTCGGCTTGTCTCCTGGCGGCTCTTCCTTTCGATGGCATAGGGATCATGTCGGTTCGTCTTTCCAACTCAGATTTGCGTGCCTCTAGGAACCACTCTCCGTCACCGAACTCCTCTTTATACGAGTATAATCGTCTAATGACTTCAAATGGACCGAATAATCCGGCGCTCAGTAGCAGATCCACGTAATGGAAAGGTAGCGTGGCCGACGTGTGGAGGCGTTCCGGGAAGGAGAAATACCCGCACGCCATCTCCTGCGCAATATTCCGAGCGTTTCTCCGAACCTTGGTCTTTAAGTGGCTGTTTGCGTATGTTTCAAACATGACCATATTTCCCATAGCGGTAACGTCTTTGGTTGGACATTTGATATAGCAGCGGGGGCTAGAGGAATGTCCACGGAAACCGCACGTGGTGCAGAGGTTATATAGGATCGGACAGACGGAAACGTCGTGGCCCGAAGTCGCGCAGTATGGGCAATAGAGTATCCCGAGGAGCTGGAGGCATGAATCGGTAACCCGATTCCTTCTACCGCGTGGGCACTGCTCCGAACCACAGTCGCCGCATACCTCCAACTGCATCTCTCGACCAGGAAATATCGGAATCGGGACGCCGACGTGATACTCGAGTCGTCGGTCGCTCTTCGGAATATTCGCGGTGGTCGGTAGCCCGCGGAATGCTAGGCTTTTGCGTAGTAGGTTCTCGCTCCGATAACCTTCTTTGTGTCCCGCTGGTCTCAACTCGGATGACCGTTTCTGGCGGTGGATCCATTCAGTTTGCTCGGCGTACCAACGGGTTAGTCGCATAGGGTCCTGAGGAACGGCGGGTGTAGTAGCCACCGCTGGTCGGCGAAGAGGTGCCGGGGTTTTAGACGGAGGGATACCGAGGAGATCGTCGGGGGTCGGCGCATCGCTGGGGCCCTCCTCGACCAGTATCGCTGAGCGGGTCCGTTGGTGGCTGGTACTCGGAATCTCCGACGACCAATCTTCGCCACCCGGGAAAGGATACGGGGATAACCGTTGGCATATGTCGCCGAAGTCGCTCAATGCAGCTGTAGTGGCTACCTCCCTCGCGGGGCTACCGGAGCCGCGTGGGGTGTAAACGCCTGCTCTCTTCATCGGTTCGGCCGAGGCAACCCGTTTGGCGGCCAGTCCATACGCGGCCTCCGGCTCGAGTTGTCGCTTCGGGGTGGAGAGTAGAACACCCTCGTTTAGCCATATCTCTTCCCCTTCCGAAGAGATCAGAGGCTCCTCCGCACCGAGAAGTTCGGTAATCGTAGGGATGTCGTAAGGCCCGCTCTCGTCCCAGGAATCGATAACGGCGAGCGTTTTAGTCTCTCCCGGTGCGATGTTCTCGACCGCTTTGAACGCGTGGTGTATGACCTCGTTCCAGTCGTAGTCGACGAAGGAAAGGGGGACCGCCGTAATAAGGTTATCGAGAGTTTTACAGATAAACTTAGCGACGGTGTAGCATTCCATAACGACGTAAACGTAGTTCCGTCGATCGGGATTCTCCCACCTTTGGTGTATCGTCCACTTCCGATCAACGTCCTTCCATCGACCCTCTCGCTCGCTCTTTATTTCTAATCCCGGGTATCCACCGTATATTTTATTATAGTCCCGGAATTTCTGGGGTTTGAAGTCGATACCGCCGTTGAGCACAGCGAGGTAGCCGATCCCTGATTTCGTCGGTCTCACCTCTTGGAATCCTCGCATGAACTCGGCGAATCGTAACCAGGCTAGTAGCGTTTGAGTGTCAATGCAATGGCTAAGGGCGTTGAGGTCGTCTCGTCGGTTTCTTCCTGCAGGAGCGTTCGCGTAGTCGTTCCGGACGTCCGCCTTGATATCCGACCCGATTTTAATGACGTCGAAGTCGAAGAGGATCTTTTGGATTTCCGGAGGCAGCAACCAGATCGCTCCGGCTGCCTGCACTTCCTGTCTGGGTGTCGGGAATATTCGGCACACCAGTACCAAACCGTCCAGGGTTCCGAGGACGACGACTAAGGATCGACCGTATTCTTTCGCCCCGTACTTTTCCTGGTAGTCGTCTCGGTTCTGGATAATCGATACGCGTTCCTCTCGAAGCGTCGCCGTACACTCCGACAGGTTTCCCCAGTGGGCGAGGTACGTACTCTTGTCGTCGACGAAACTTTGACATCTCGCCAACGTAATCGCTTTCGAGGTGGGCGTCGCGTTTCCCTCGTTGTCGTAGATCAAACATCGGGATCTGTAGACGCTCTGCCGGAATGTTTCCCAAAACGACGAATCGTCCCCTCCGGTTGCCTTTGCGTTCCAAGTTCTTTTCAGTCTCGTACTAGCATCGGCTAACCGGAGGGCTCGTAGATTCTTAGAAACCCGTCCCTCTCGCCCGGTGAATTTAATGACTCGCACGTTCTCATTTAGCAGGGTGCTCCAATTTGTATCAAAGTCAGGGGATCCAGGTTGCGAATATTCCAGTAGATCTATCGTGTTACGTAATTCGCCGATAATTTGGCGATTTGGGTCCATATTTACGATTATATCCGTTACAAATTAGATCAGTTAATTATAAGTCCAGAAAGTCTGAAACTATAGCGATAGCAGAATAATTCAGTTTTTTATTTAATTCAGTTTATTAAATAATATTGCTATATAGACATCTATCATCTTATTGCTAATACATTCAGCATTTACAGTTACTATAGCTATACATTAATATCCAACCAGTTTTTTATGACTTTTTTGTCCTTTCTTTTTTCCAATTCTTTTCTTTGGACTTTTTTATACCTTTTTTTTGTCTTTTTTCATTTCATTATTATTTCATCTCATTTCATTTATTTCCACATATATTTCAACATTTAGTTCCACAATTTATTTCCCATTTATTTATTTCCACATATATTTCAACATTTAGTTCCACCATTTATTTCCCATTTATTTATTTCCACATCATCATTGGGTTTATAGCCCCCCGGCTATCATCATTGGTTATAAGCGCAGCACCAGGGTGCGCATCATTACATTTTCATCAGCATACGCGTCATCATTCAGGTTTATAGTAGAGTTGTCTGATCCTTTTCATCGTTTCCAACTATATTCAATCATTTTCTTTGGTTAATCTTTGTCGTGGAAGGGGTGTTACGCGGCAATCTGGGATCTACAGCTGGACTCGTTACACCGCCTACGCCCCAAACTGCGCACGTAACGGACAATGAAGACGCTGGGAGTGAAGTCACGTGGATGCACCATGGACCCACCAGAATAACACTCCCAACAACATAAAGCTCAGTCGACGAAGTCATGTGGGATGGGGTTACGCAACATTCTGGGATCTACAGCTGGACTCGTTACACCGCCTACGCCCCAAAATCCACGCAACGGTCCCACCAGAATAACGCGACTGAGAAACATAAAACCCTCTATCGTCGAAGTCACGTGGATGCACCATGGACCCACCAGAATAACGGGATAGAGGGGGTGTTGCGCGGCAATCTGGGATCTACAGCTGGACTCGTTACACCGCCTACGCCCCGAACTGCACACGCAACGGACAACATAACATACTGCGATGAATACAATGAATTCCACTTCAAATCTTTTCCATTTCCAATAATCCAATATCGTTGGTCCCAATGACCAAAATCAGGGTAAACAATACATAAACGACCCTGCGTCAGTCGAAACATCTGCAGGGTGATGCTGGACTCCACATAACACACGAGGAAACACAAATACCATTGCGTGGTTACAGTTGGTTTAAGGGGGGTCCATAATTCATTGTCGATAAATCACAGTTTAAAAGAGTTTGTCAACATGATGAGAAGGGTTACACGGGTTTGTAATTGTCACCAATGTCCACAGCAGGATCTTGAGTAGGGATCTTATCACCTCTCGTAGAGTCACCGCTATCATTGCCTTCGAGAAGGCACAGCCTCTGGATAGGGCGTGGGTAGTGGCCCTTTGCCGTTCGTATCGTCACAGTCCTCGCAAGTCCGTCTTTGCTTGGGTGTATGGTCACAACCCGCGCCACAGGCCAGTGAACGCGGTCTTTGAGATCTTCTTTTACTAATACCATGTCGCCAACTGCGACATTCCGGTAGGTGTTGTTCCATTTCCTCCTGGTCCGGAGGGTTATGAGGTACTCCTGGGCCCAGATTCTCCACCAATGCGCTGCCAACGCTTGGGCCTTCTTCCAATTTGTATGTCTCGTGATCTCGTTGGGATCCGGGAACATAGTCTCTGGGAGAACGTGGGTTTTGGGTCTCCCCAGTAGGTGGTTAGGAGTGAGGGACTCAACTGAGGCGTTCGCCATCCGGGTATTACGGCAGATTAGTCCGTGCTCTCCCGTTAATGGTGTCAATGTTATCAACGTCATTATTATCATCAACAATCTTATTAGCCACCAAATCATGGGCACGCGCCAATGTCCGTCTTTGAATGTGGCCTGATCAAAAATGTTGGTACAATATTGATCTTCCTCGGACGGATTCTCGTCCTTCTCGGCAAACTCTCGGGTCTCCACATTAAAGCATCCGGTCATCTCCCGCTGGGTTCTCTCGGTTTCGAGAAATAAATCCTCATCGAGGTCTGTAGCTGAGCAATATCCTACGGATGTTACATTTTCTTTATTCTGACATTTAGGAAGATATGTATAGGTGTCAGTAGTTTCTTCCTTGATGCCGCAGAGGGTCCATCCCATTATGGTTCGTTCAGGGTAAAAGCCGTCATCTATCTTTATGGATCGGGCGACATCTCCGGTAGGTATGTGTAATTCCGGTGTATCAAGTCCGATCAGTAGGGTGATGCGGTTTACGTCCAACTGCGGACACCTCAGATCTACATCGTCTCGGTCCAATTGTATGAGGGGGGCGTACTCGGCTGATTGTCGGAACCGCACTCGGAGGTCTGTGTGTACCAAGGCGTTCTTGATGGTTAGCTTGACCGTCTCGTAGCCCTTCATTACTCCTTCCATTTGGAGTTGCACCTCCCCAGACTCTACCTCTCTGTTATCGGTGATGGTTTGTATGGGCCGTTTACAAGGTTCATATTCTAGGCCGAGTTGCTCGAGGAAATCCCGGTCGATGATGGTTCCGTCAGACCCGTTATCAAGGAACGCGAGCGTCGTCAGGGATTTGCCGACTCCCTGAATCCTTACCGGGATTACCTTTGCAAAGACCATGTAGCAGCAATTTATAAGATTAATCGTGGCTGAAATGTTGGTTACTTGTGGTTTATCGGTGGAGATTTTAAACGGATTGGTTTCTCTCCGTTGGGTAATCCGGGTTCCTTTGGAAACGTGGTTCGTTTCTCCTCTTCGCTTGGCTTCGATCCGAAAGGGGAGGGTAGTGAAGACAAAGTTCGCGGGGATGTGGAGGAGCGTGTGATGACGTAGGTCGTTACAAACCGCACAACACGACCTTTGGTCGCAATCCCGAACGTAGTGACCTGTTCCAAGACACCGGAAGCATCCTCGGTGTTTCATCATCGCCTCGAAGTGTGGGATGAGTTCAGCAAACTGGAACTTTCCGCAGAATTCCAACTTATGTTTCTCTCCGCAGAAGAGACATATAGGGGAGGCTGTGGTGCCTTCCCTTTCGGGTGCCCAATTCGCTAGGTAGCATGCCCATTCTTCTGCTAAGGTCGGTTCCTCGTAATCCTCGTCATCCGAGTCCTCAGCCATACTGATGGCCATCGCACTCACAGGAGTAGGGCGGAATCTTGGGTTTGGAGTGGGTGCCCTGCTCTGGTAATTGCTCTCCATTGCGTCCAACTTGGCGAGACTCTGTTTCGAGAACATCGAGTCATTCATGGCTTCGGAGATATCGTCCAGGAATGCCGACATTTCGAGGAAGCTGGGATCTCGATCTGGATGTCTGTGCCGGAGATCTACGCATTTATAGGCCCACTTACTTTGCAGCCATCCAGGGAACTTCCGGGCGATCTGTCGGAGGTTTAGAATGTTGTTCACCTGGTCCTCCTTATTTAAGGGTTTCAGAGTGTAGTTGGCATCCTTCATGGAATCTGAAAATTCCTGGAGGTTCTGTGGGTACCCTAGTGATCCCGCGTCTTGTATCAGTTTCTCTAGAGTTTTATTAATTATAGTCCTGGTATTTCCGTATCTTTTGTCTAGAGTTTTCCATGCGTCGTAGTATGCTTCATGAGAACCTCCCTCAAAACAAGCGATGATTCGGCGTGGTTTGTCACCCAGGTATTGCGATAAATATACCAGTATCTGTTTGCGCTTTTAAGACCTTTGACAGTTTAACCTGCCAAATTAGGATGTCTTTTAGATGATATACAGTCTTTAGCCTATGACGAGTATTTGATACACTACATTAGCCGAAGCCAGTCTATGCGCAATCATTCACCCGTTGGATATACCCGGGAGACTGAGTTCGGAGCTTAATGATTGATGGTGTAAGCCTACTGTATTATTCGACTGATCGTAATATATAATCTCTGACTAATATTATTCACTTTCGGGAAATATTAACAGTTCCTTTAGGACGTGGCGCTCTAAATATGTAAACAGAGTTATGACTTAAACTAGACGCAACGAAAAGGCTATAGATTCACGTATATGGCGCATTCTTTAGGAGATGCTTTGTTATCAGTTACAATCATACACAATGCTGCACAATGCTGCACACCAATCTGCCGACCTTCACTAATTTTAGTCACATACAAAGAGAATAACAGACAATACATGTAGGGCCTATAAAATAGCATTAGATTCACTTCAAACCACTTAACATAGGTCGCAATCGTTTATCTGTAACCGGTCTCTCTAACCTTTAGTATATCAAGAAGGTGGGGTGTCTGACTATTGATCAGTATTCCAAATATAATCTTCCATCAACAAATATAATGAATAACCGACAGCAAAAGCAGTAATGTTAAGTAAGATATGCATGATATGTTTAGTAAGCATTGAGATATGAATTGCATTGAGATAACAGATATACGTTCTATAATTAAGCCTACTAATGTAAGACTAAAGACTGAAACACGGAGGTGCCAAAAGCCGGTGTTCTTAGGCTCTGGGCAAAAACATAACACTGAATTCCTGAGTTTCTGTATCCACCTCCAACACAGAGACAAAAAACGCTCTGATTGGTCGACCGAACAACGAGAGAACAAAGAAACAAAGAAATGTCGACGTGGCAATATCAGCTGTTAGCCGTCGTCATGGTAGCGACACTGTTTTCAAGAGTATCGAGCTTTTTGCGTCACGAAATTGCGGATTATGTCCTCTAAAGTACAAATACAGAAGAAATGGCTTTTATGTCCTCTAAAACACCAGTACAGCAAGGACACGGCCTTTTTATGCCTGGTAAACCAACCACAGAGTACTTTACGGGGATAATAACCGGCTAATTACGCAAAAGCTTTTACACCGCTCCCAGAAAATGGGATTTAAGTCTATAAAATATAACAAATCACAGTTTCTAAAATATAAAGATACTCTAAACAGTTAGTCTTTCTTACGCAGACGGCGTTTACGCAGTTTTTTGAGGCTAGCAAGAGTCCTTTTCTCTTTGGGGCGAGCCACTTTACTAGGAGGGCTATAAATCCTGGGTGAAGGGTGCAATATGATTGCATCAGAAGGTGTAGGATTATGGTCGGGGTATCCGCCGTTTCGATATGCTTCTCCTCGAGCTGATTTTCCTCCGCTCGTAGCTGGATACGTTCATCCAAAAACTCTCGCAGAGAATGGGGTTGCCTAAGTTCGATATCTTCTTAGAGATTCTGGATTTTACAATCGAACTGAGATAAAGACAATTCGTTTATCGCTTGGACTTGCTGTTACAACTTACGTTTATCTGAACAAACGCAGGTTTCCTTTCTGATCTTTGTAGAATAGCGTTTAACTCGTTTGGTACAACGTTCTCCGCCACTTTGGTGACAGGTTATATCGTGTTAAGCCGGGACGGGACGATGGTAAGGGTTAAACGGCGATATTAAATGTCCGCGTCCCAATCCGGCTAGGTAGAATGGGCTAGTATCTAGGAAGCCCACAACTGGGGTGCCACCGACTAATTGTTCAGGTAACACTAGATCTTTGAGCAGTGAGTACAGCTCGGGAGGATCCGTCATACTAATAGGATCAAATCAAGAGTCTGAAGTCTCACTGGGGAATGAGGAGTTCTGATCGAGTATTCCGAAACTCTGATCATTGGTTTATTTAAGGATCGTCTGAGTCGAACGAGCGTAGGTGATACATCGAACAAGTTTCGCTCGAAACTCCCGCAAGTATAGCGAGTAAAACCGTGTTTAAAGCAACGTCTCCGCGGATGTTTATGTCTTTCCGTTTGTTGGTTGGGTCTTGGGCATTCATCGCAATAATACCAAAAACGCACGTCTTGTAGGGGAAACGCGAGTGATCTTTCTCCAGCTTACGAATATTCCTCCATCCGTTCGAAGCTATCCGGTACAACAGGTAGCGATCGATCGGCGGTAAGATACATCATAGTGGAATAGAGCCGTTTGAGTTCTACCATGCGGTCATGATGTATACCTTGAGGATATCGAGTTTCTAGATTCTGTTGACTGGTAATATCGAGATAGGTTTCTCTCAAGAATTCCAGGTATTTGGTGAAGTCGCTGCGTTTATCCGGCTCTTCAACATCTGCACTTTCGAGTCGGTTTCGAATAGAATTTTCGTGTTCGAGTCTCAGTTTATCGTTCCGCTTCCGCTGGGTATGATATTTAAATAAACCATTTCCCTTTTGGTGTCTATATCGTTCGTATCGTGTAGGTCGATAGGATGACCAGTAGTTAAGAAGTCCATATACGTACCATTACGATGCGTATAGCGAGCGGTAAATTTTCTGCAGTCCAACCCACGCGCAAGTTGTTCCCGGGCCATTGGCGGTTAGATATAACGACCATCGTCCTCCGTAGTAGTTGGACCAGCGTCGCCGCGTATCAAGCTATCAACAAACGCTTGTAAAGGTAGAGTATATCGCTCCCTGATACCAAGATCATCTTCTATCAACTCAATCATATCTGCTATATAAGTTTATCCATATTATAATGAGTTTATATTTAGGCGAGCGGGCGTCGCTGCCTACCCCTCTCTGCCCCCGGACAGTGCGAGATCCTCAGCGCTGGTGTACTTTCGCCGATGTGCCTATCGCCAACGTCGTAGCTGCACAACGACTACAACAACCAGCACGAGCCACTCCACCGTCCGTCCCAAAGGCTTAGATATACTTCAGGTTCTTACTGGAGAGTTAGGGTTACTTTCACAATTGCGACTCGCTACTGTAAACACACCTTAGTAGTAACATTCACCTACAATCGCACAAATTCCACGTAACTGTCACAAATGGTACACATTCTATCACACATTCGGGTCATTTGTCCGTTAGTCAAGTGCTTTCCAGAATGTCACGGTGTTATTATGTATCCTTGGATACTAGCGGTGTGCTATTTATTCCGTATGCTATTCAATGGGGCAAGCCTTCTATTGTTCTTTTAACTCACTTCTAATTCTAGCGTGGTTGTTGCCATGGTGACATTATGGAAAGCTAGCGGTAGAATTAGGGTAATTCTCATGCATACAGATCTGGGATGCTATTTAATAGTAATTCTTTAATTGTCAATATCCTCTCTATATATGATTTTATGAATTTTATCGGCTATTGACTATACATTGGAGATTCTCACACACAAATACACTTAATAGAGTGAATCTCCGCTCCCATGATCTATTAATTAATGGAATTTTGGGAATGTTATAAATTGTATAAAATGACAATTTATTAAATTCATTGAAATATATGAATTTAAATTTATTCCCGTAAATTTTATTATTTAATGTTAAATAGACGTAATTTTATTCCAGAACGTGTCTGGGGACTGGGATCCTTGATTCTAGGAATTTTGTCTTTTAAAGAGTATCGGTAAGTGCTACGATATCTTAATCGACTAGAATTTTAAAGGATCTGATATTTGACAGATTTTGTAAATATTAATAATTAATATTTAGGATGGGCACCAGTTTATTCCAGAACTTGTCTGGGGACGTTAACCACTGATTCTAGAATTTGTCTTTCAAGTATATCGGTGGGTGCCGCGATATCTTAATCGACTAGAATTACAGATGGTCAAAGGGTTTAACAGATTTATTTGCGTTGTACGCTACTGTTAAAGGGACATCACGCTACTATATGTATTATTTAATATACGGTATGAGAGCAATATCGCACGAAGCAATGTCAGTGTGAAGAGGCAAGTCGTTTCCAAGGTCTACCCAGAGCTTGGTTTAGCCGAGACACGAGGATCTGAACTTTGCATTCCTAATACTCTGCCTACCAATAATACTTAAATATAGTAGTGGCTTTATTGTACTTTAATAAGTACGGATATGTCATCTTACTGTAGTTACGTATTTGTAATGTAATACGGACAGTAAGGAAGGAGGAAAAGAATTATTTCTCGCCGTCGCACTAAATATAATATAAGTAATTACGTACGCAATAAACACGAATATATTGCACTATTCTACTAAATAATCGCTAAATAAGATTCTACTAAATTAAATAAAACGATTATAATAAAATTACATAGTAATACATACAGAAATATAAAAATAATAAAATAATATAAAATAATAGAGTCACACACCCACTCCATATGTTGTTACGTTATGGAGTCCCTGGATGTTTGAAGGATTAGGGAGGTGGTCGTGGGAAGAGAATCTTGCCTTCCACAGTTTCCGGAGCGTCCTCCATTCCCTTCCGGTAAACACAAACGACCGACTGGGTGATTGAGTCGCTGCATCCCGAATACAATTCCAGGTTTCCTCTTCGTCCTGGAATAGTGACGATAGAAACATCGCTCTAAGTACACGACGGCCTTACAAAGCCAATTCCAGGAGCTATAGTGGTCCGTCGCTCCCTGCAGGAGAGGTGAGAGTCCCTGCGAGACGTCTGATGTTCCAGAGCTCCAATCGCTCTCTCTGATCTTCATGAAGGATCCACTCGCGGTGGGGAGGTCCAGATCCACGGCGTCGTCCCTGGCAATATATAATACCGACAGATCTATCCCGGGTTCAAATACTCCGATCACCCGTCCGGGTTTTAGGTTTGACTTTCTCCACTCCCTTGGCTGGTCTAATCTCAGTCGGAGTAAGATGGGGAGGCCATTCATCCTCCTTACTCAGGAAGTCGGGTTCACCTAACCGGTCTGTAGTATCTGTCAGTTCTTGAGGAGTTGCTCCTCTGGAAGCGATGTCAGTTGGATTAAACTTCTTGGGGCAATCGCTTGCGTCCTTCTGGGCTCCTCTCTGATGACTCCGAGGCGCACCCATGAGGCGGACGCTGTCCCACCACCCTTGGGGCCAGTCCGACTCCGTTTTTATCAGACTGGGCCGGAGGGTAGCCCGATGTTTCCCGGGTTCACTTTTCAATCCCCCGATCACACCGGCACAGCTCGTCATGTGTAGCCGAATAGAATGGCATTCGCCTACTGTCAACTTACTGTGGCCTGACTGTACATTGAGCCAACTCAGAGAGTCAACCGGCGGGTGGACCAGTCGATAGCGATCGAGCATCAAGGTCGCCCTTGAGCCAAACCGACGGTCTTGTCCCAAGCGGGCTTGCGCTACCCACATGGAATATTGACCGTTTTCACCCGCCTCGCCGGCAGTATTGAGGGGAAGTCGGTTCCGCAAACAATACTGACTAGCTCGAAAGCTAGGAACAAGTAACCACTTACCAGTCACTGTACACGTGTACTCAATAGATGTTCACAATATCAAGTACACTACGGTAAACACAAAATCTGACGCATACCACGCACACACAGAGGACATAATCGGGGAAGACAAAATAGGTGACAAAATCAGAGGGGACAAAATTGTATCGACTAATAAAAAGTCGAGAGTACTTTATTTTACCGACAGGGTAAAATAACTTTGTGTGCACAAACTATGCTGGGGCGCAGTAAAATATGGTCCTACTAATAACCAGCGGCGACTGAACCAACCGGTAAGGGTTCCCATACCCACTCGCAGTGGCCATACATACACTCATGTATACCATGTACACACACAAACCACAGATTCCAGAGTATCATTCACTCGGACCACACTACAACACCAACCCCTCCTTGCAGCCGATATTCCGGGTGCCACCTCCATTCCAATAGTAGTACCAACAGAATCATCAGGAACCTGTCCATTCCGATGCAACACCTCCATTCCAATAGTGCTACCCTGGGAAAAGACACGTTTTGGCAACCGATCGGAGACAGTAAAGAGTCTAGTCAACTCATACATACCAAACATAGACCTACCACATAGGCCACATAAACCACAGATCACGCCATGCCACCACCCCTACTGTGTACAGGACTGGCAGTACAGCAACAGGCCGACTAGACGGTACCACGGCACCATGTCAATTCATGGTTTGCTAGACACGAGGGCCTTCAGTAACTCCCTTGCGCTATAGATCAATTTAACGTGCCCCAGACCCTCACGAGTCCGCCGCCGCCTGTTGGAGACACCCCTATAGAGACCTCACCTCCTTAGGCATCTCCATTGATCTACATTGGAGCTAATATCGTCATTATCTGAGGAGTATGGTGTTCCCTCAGTTGGGTCGTCTCCCTCACTAGTATCATCTTCCCATTCACTCACCTGGCAGACGCGATCTTGAAGCAGTCTTTCTCTGAGCGTTCTTCGGGAAGGTCCAGAAAGGTACCAACCTACTCTAGTTCTCACCGCATAGGTCTGAAGTGGTTGCGGTTGAGCAGGTCGTTTCTCCAATGTCTCCAGCGCCTCATGCGCGTTTTGACCGATTAATATTTGTACTCCAGGATAATCGGTGTCGAATCTAGGGATGTTAAGTTGTTGGGCATGATCATCTTCGTCCCAATTATAAGGTTCCACTTGGGTGGTAGCGAAGTTCTTTATTGCCACCATTTTGACTGACCTTATACTGTATTCTCCTAGTTTATCCTGTGGAGTGGACAACTCACCTATATAATAGTCGGCAGCTACAGTAGAATTCCAAACCTGCATGATCCCTGACATGTTTAGCTTGGTTCGGAACTTGGGTTGTCCAGCAAAGATGACTTCGGCTAGTTCTTTATCGATGAATGTTCCTGTGCTACCGGAGTCCAGGAGGGCGTTCACTATATAGCTCTTCTGAGGTCCGTGGACCCGTAACTGGACTACAGGAAATTCTCGGATTCCTATATTGGAAGTTGGCGCTTTCCAAGATGGTTGTTGATCAGAAGTAGTTAAGGTAAGGTCGCTGTCTGTGTCTTTCTCATGCACGAGTGCTCGATACACTGCGGTGGTGTTTATTAGGTAACAGGATTCGTTTTGGTCGGAGAACTCGTCCGTATAGAATCCTTCCATCTCAGATTGATCAGTGTCGTTCACATCACTGAATTGGACATGTAGTTCGGACTCACTTACCTGACTCGGGCTGTTTCGTTCGAATTCCGTGTGCAACAAGATATGATGTTTTGCGCCGCACTTTGCACACCTTGCGTCGGAGTAACAGGTTCGCCGTTGGTGTCCTCGTCTGAGGCAATTATAACACAACCGCTTATCCCACATGACTTCACGTCTATCCTTTAGTGATTTCCTCAGGAATTTATCACACGCATTTAAACGGTGGGGCCCGTCGCACAGCACACATTTCGGCTTGATGTTACTTACTTTAACCTGTGCTATGTGGTGCACACTTGTTCTTTCCTCGGGCTTTCTCACCTGAATTCTTTTAGGAGACGTAGGAGGGGTTTTTTGTACCGGTTCCCTTCTGTCATTGGGTCGAGACTTGGATTTACTTACCTGATCTTTAGGCATTTTATTGACATAATAAGACCTGTCAGTGTCTTTCCCGCTGTCCTCTCCTTGAGAGGTTTGGCTTTCACCGTCGTCGGTATAACATACTGGTGTTACCCTTCTCCTAGAAACGGGTTTCTCACTTACCTTACTTTCCACTGTCTTCTCTCTGGACTGCTTTATGAGCTGTAATTTCACCTCGCTATCCAAGAATGACATGAGATCAGCCATGGTAGGGTCTCGTTGTTGTTGTTCCATCATGTATAACACTTTCTTGTCCCAGCGTGTACCTACTCCACCCTTCGGTAAAGTAGAAGCCACTGCTCTAATAACCATAGCACTCTGATACTCATGAGACTTACCTAGCCAATCTAATTGTCTGCAGATCTCCTGAATTTCATCGGAAAACTCTATAATCCCGCTGCTAATAAACTTTCGGGGCGCTACCAACTTTGCATACAAATACCCAGCTATGTTATTCCTATTACCATACCTGATGTTTAGTGTATCCCAAACTTGTCTTAATCCGTCTGGATGTCCAATAAACCTTAACGCCATTAACTTGGGAGGTCCTTCCAAGCACTCGATGAGGAATCTAAGTTTCTCTCCATTAGATAGTACAGAGTTCTGTATGTTATCTTTGTAATATTCATTAAAAGGTAACCATTTCATCTCATCTCCATTGAACTTGACGATCTCTCCCACCTTTACCGCTTGCCGGGCTTCGGTTCTAGCCATTTGACGCGTAAAACTTTCTTGGGCCATCGTGTTATTTAATATCGAGTTATCGGTATATAAATTTCTCGGATTATGATCAGGTCTATAGGGAATGTCATTATCAACAGGTCTATAATTACCCTTAATAGGGTTCACTATAGGAGTTTCTACTTCGCTAGCAGTATATATGCGTGTAGGCTCCACACCTTGCGCATGAGATACTTCAGACCTAACAGGTTGATACATTGTTACCGAGGGTGGTGGTATACCCCTTTGTGTATTTACTAATTTATCGCGTTCTAGCGCGATACTTTGCTGCACTTCTTGCAACTCTAGTCTACTTTCCCTTACTGTGCCCTTGAATTGCTGAACAGTCTCCTGCATCTGCCCGAGCAGGAGATCCATCCCCCGCCGTCTCTCGTCCACCCATTCGACCGCCGAAGCGGGAGTCGCCAACGTTGTAGCGGGCGGACGAGGGACAACGGGCGACAAATCATGAATATTTCGCTCGGGGTCCAGGACCTGAACTGCCTCATGGGCTGTTCTACTGGGCACAGGTAGCTTAGTGCTGTGCAGAGGGAATTTAGAGGTAACTTCAGGGAGCACAGGTGTGTCTATCACCGAAGGGGTGATTTCAAGAACAGGCCTAATTATTTCAGGCTCATCTACTATAGTAGGGAGTCTTTCTATTTTAATTATTTGGTCTGTGGGTTCTGTACTACCTAAGTTGGTGTTATTTAGTTGCCTTCTAACAGCTGGAGGCAAATCAGGCAATTTCTGACGGTGGAATGTTCTTTTGCGTCTGCTAAGGTGAGATCTATTTCCTTTGCCTTCAGTATCGGTGGTATCACCTTCCTCAGATGATGTATATCCCTGTCTTTTGGGAGTAGATCGATTCATCATCTGCATATTACTAGCTGTTAACTGTTTATTTATGCAGTCTTGATTCTCCTGAATGTTTTCCAATTCTAATTGGGTGGTTTCTTCAGTCGCTCTCCGTTCTGCTTTTGCCACTGCCTCTGCCGCCTTTCTTTCAGCTTCGGCCGCTTTTGCCTCTGCCGCTGCCGCTGCCGCTGCCGCTTTTGCTTCTGCCGCTGCCGCTTTTGCTTCTGCCGCTGCCGCTTTTCTTTCTGCTTCTGCAGCTACCACTGCTGCTTTCTTTCTGTCTTCTATACGTTTTTTCTTTACTTGCTCTTCTTGGACTCTAGTGATGCGGAGGAGTTCATCAAATTTAGCTTGGTTCGCAGCTAACATTTCCGCATCGATTGCGTCCAGCACCAGCTTGGTTCCTTCACTATTAGGGCTAAGCCCCTCCAACCTTCTCCTCAACTCGTCATCACCTAAAAAACGTTGATAGTCTGACAGATAGATGTCAATGGCATCTCTCTTTCGCGGCCCCTCCGCTGTCCCTTCGCTTTCTTCTTGAGAAGAAGTGGTGTCGGTTGATTCTTCATAGGTTGGCTGTTCATCATAAACCGTATCTGCCATCTTCGCTCCGCGTTCGGGCGTCCGCTCAACAGTATCCGAACTACTGGAGCTCTCGGGCCGCTGAGAACTAGGTTCTTGGCTAGGAGGTTGCTGCTGTTTGGCAGCTGCTTCTTGATCCCGCTTAACTTGGGCCCAAGTACCGATGATAGACCTACGGCGCTTCACTAACTTCGCAAATTGCGAAATTGCTTCTACTAACCTAGGTTCTGACACAGCTACTGTAGGGGTTGTCTTTCTTACAGTAGGAGGGGTTTCAGACCTCGGTCTGGGATTCTCTATACTCCTATCTGAGAAACAGACTGTTGTTTCTAGGAGACTATCTGACAGAGTTTGCCTTGTGTCAGTCATGTTTGTTTGTACAGTTGGATGCCTACTGCTATATTACAGTCTAAGCAAGTCTAGTAATTCAGTATTAACTGTTAGCCTAGTAATTAATTACCGATACTGCTACTCAGTGTAGCGTGATATATATATAATATATTAGAATACCGGTATGCTTATAGTATATATAAGTATTATTACAGACTAGGTTTTTCACAAAATACCGGTATATAATTTTAGCACAAAAATATATATAAATATATAATAGGCCTATCGTGGATACCGGTATGCAGTTTACACTTATAGTATATATAAGTATAATTATTAACTAAAATTAATTACAGAATACCGGTATGATTTCAACCTAAAATTTATAGAAATAAATATAATAAGCCTATTGTAAATACCGGTATGTCAATTATTTTAGAATAATTGAATTTCTGAATTTTAAGGGTTACTTGGTTACTTTAACTTACTTTATTACCGTTATTTAAGCAGTAGTCCAACTGATATTGAGACCTAATTGTTGTATGGCAGGCCTACTATTTATAAATCGTTTGAGTTGATTTATAATATATATATACCCGTTGAAATGGGTTTTTGTCAATGTTTGAAATAAATGTTATTATTTCTGGGGAAGTCACTACACCGAAGCTGTGTGCTCTCAGTGAAGTGCTACTTGTTTGACACTAAAACAAATAATTCTAATTTATCTAAGTTACTTAATACTACAAATTACGTACAATTCGGGTTGAGATTACAATCTCTAAATAAACACAAAAATTTAATTACAAATACACAAATACAAATTTTTAGGGTAATTTTACAAGAAGTCTACAAACCAGCCTAACAAAGGGTTAGAAATCTGGTTATTACAACGGACAGGGTACTACGGTATTTGAAATAATAAGTAGTAGTAAATACACTGCGTTGTCCAGATAGGAAAATACCACCGCCTGACGACCTATAGCCGTATCGCTATAGGTACTACGTTATGTATCACGGAGTGTTCCTACCTAGAAGTTAATAGAGCTAACGAACGTGCCTATCAACCACTTTACAACACAAATATACTGCCCACACACTAATTACCTTCGGAAAGCACTGTACACTAAACCCTAAATTAGGTACAAGTACTTGTACAACAGATAATCAGTAGTTAAAAATACTTGAACAGTTAAAAGAACCACGGTATCTGCCGGAGTGACCAAAGCACAAAATCTCCAGTCTTTACCTACGCCGAGCAGCCCGTGTAGTACCGGGGTTAGTTTAACTATAACGGTATGTATAACAAACACAATTACTGTAGGAACAAACTTGGGGACATGAATGTTGCGAATAATCGCATAAACTCTGAATAATAAATATTACGCAATGCGTACAAACTACTCAAACAAAATGCAGACTAAATACTGACAGACTACTATCAAGCCCAAACAAACTACGGTATATGCAGACTCCGAAATGTTTAAATAGTATGCGTTCTAACCCAGTAGTACGACTTATTCTTTAGATGGGGGTTTACCTTACAGCGATGGCTGCCCCTACTTCCTAACCGTTCTTTATCGGACATACACTCTACACACACCGAAATTTCTTCAAACCCAACAACAGCCAGACAACTATCCAGCCTACAAATTATCTAAATAAAATTATACGCTACCCGTACAGACTACACAAACAAAGTACAGACCAAACGCTAGCCAACTACTATCAAGCCTAAATAAACCACAGGACATGCAGACTCCGAAATGGTTAAGTAGTATGCGTTCTAACCCAGTAGTACGACTTATTCTTTAGATGGGGGTTTACCTTACAGCGATGGCTGCCCCTACTTCCTAACCGTTCTTTATCGGACATACACTCTACATGCACTGTAATCCGTTCAGACCTAATCAACAGTTAGCCAACAGTCAAGCCTACAAATTATCTATACAATCTGAGCAGGGTTACACGCCTTCTGCTCAATACTGGCCTACAAATAAATAAAACTGGCAGAAATAAGTAAACTATACAAAAGAATGAGGGGTGATCAATCCCTATTCTCTTAAACAGCCCACCGGTATACAATACCACAATCGAATAATACTGCTGTACCTGTACTATTGTAGGTACCGGTCCGGATGATCAGGCAGTCAGGCCTACTGGTTACCGATCGACCGGTACTTTCGACTAGATTGCTTACACCGCAATCCAGAAGCAATATCTGTTATTGTTTGCGCTTTTAAGACCTTTGACAGTTTAACCTGCCAAATTAGGATGTCTTTTAGATGATATATAGTCTTTAGCCTATGACGAGTATTTGATACACTACATTAGCCGAAGCCAGTCTATGCGCAATCATTCACCCATTGGATATACCCGGGAGACTGAGTTCGGAGCTTAATGATTGATGGTGTAAGCCTACTGTATTATTCGACTGATCGTAATATATAATCTCTGACTAATATTATTCACTTTCGGGAAATATTAACAGTTCCTTTAGGACGTGGCGCTCTAAATATGTAAACAGAGTTATGACTTAAACTAGACGCAACGAAAAGGCTATAGATTCACGTATATGGCGCATTCTTTAGGAGATGCTTTGTTATCAGTTACACTCATACACAATGCTGCACAATGCTGCACACCAATCTGCCGACCTTCACTAATTTTAGTCACATACAAAGAGAATAACAGACAATACATGTAGGGCCTATAAAATAGCATGAGATTCACTTCAAACCACTTAACATAGGTCGCAATCGTTTATCTGTAACCGGTCTCTCTAACCTTTAGTATATCAAGAAGGTGGGGTGTCTGACTATTGATCAGTATTCCAAATATAATCTTCCATCAACAAATATAATGAATAACCGACAGCAAAAGCAGTAATGTTAAGTAAGATATGCATGATATGTTTAGTAAGCATTGAGATATGAATTGCATTGAGATATCAGATATACGTTCTATAATTAAGCCTACTAATGTAAGACTAAAGACTGAAACACGGAGGTGCCAAAAGCCGGTGTTCTTAGGCTCTGGGCAAAAACATAACACTGAATTCCTGAGTTTCTGTATCCACCTCCAACACAGAGACAAAAAACGCTCTGATTGGTCGACCGAACAACGAGAGAACAAAGAAACAAAGAAATGTCGACGTGGCAATATCAGCTGTTAGCCGTCGTCATGGTAGCGACACTGTTTTCAAGAGTATCGAGCTTTTTGCGTCACGAAATTGCGGATTATGTCCTCTAAAGTACAAATACAGAAGAAATGGCTTTTATGTCCTCTAAAACACCAGTACAGCAAGGACACGGCCTTTTATGCCTGGTAAACCAACCACAGAGTACTTTACGGGGATAATAACCGGCTAATTATGCAAAAGCTTTTACAAGTTTCTGTGCATCGGCTATGTCCGTTGATCCAATCTGCGCAAAGAACCGTTTCTTGAATCTGAGGTAATCGACGGGATCTCCTTCGAAGGTGCGGATCTCCATCTTGGGCATGGAGAGGCGGTTTTCCAATGCCCGGATAATGCTGATGTTGTCCGAACTGGAGTGGTTCGGAGGGTTATAGTTATTGGCACTCTCTCCCATACTCGATGGATCAATGGTAGGTGGAGTTTTAATGATGACGCGACTATGGGTTTGTGGTGTGGATGTGAATGGGTTGTTGGATCGGGGAGTGGCGTCCCGTTCCGAGTCCCTTTCAGGCTCGTACTTGGGTACACTCGTTGCCGTGGGGTTGGATGGGAAATACGGTTCCTCATTTTTAAGCGTAACCGGTGGGGGATGGAACACTGGTGCTTGTGCCGATAACGTAGACTGTTTGGTAGGCGGAATCTCGGGTTTCGGAAGTTTCGCCGCTGTCAGTATAAATGACTTCTCTAATTCCGGTACCGGGATTGGTTCATATTCCTGATCTATATCCCTTTCCCAGTCCTCGTAGAGTTGAATATCTCGTTCTATGAGTGCGGCTTCGTATTCCGCGAGTTTTGCAATATCCGCATTCTTTTTGTGGATGAGAATCGCTTGGGCCTCGGCGTGTTGTTTATGCATTTCTGCTTCCCATTTACGTTGTTCGATCTCCTGTTCGGCCTCTCGTCCACGTTGTTCAGCCTCCTGTTTGCGTTGTTCGGCCTGCCGTTCGGCCTCGCGTTCACGTTGTTTAGCCTCTCGTTTGCGGTGTTCCGCCTCCTGTTCGCGTTGTTCAGCCTCCTGTTCGCGTTGTTCGGCCTGCCGTTCGGCCTCTCGTCTATGTTGTTCCGCCTCCTGTTCGCGTTGTTCGGCTTGCCGTTCGGCCGCTTGTTCGGCCTCTCGCTTTTGTGTTTCGGCGGCTAATACATCTTGCTCGGCTTGCAGTTGGATATACTCATCTTCCATCCGAGCTTTGAGGGCTAATGCCTTCCGTTCTCGCAGTTGGTCTCGGAGTGGTCCGGTCCCTTGAGAACTGCGCGCTGAGCCGGATATCTCGCTCCTAGCGCTGGAGTGCTGATTTCTAGCGGACTCCGTTCTCTTTCGATGTACTGCTGTCCTGATGCTGGAGGATCGTACTGATTCCGCGTCTGTTCTTTCAGCCCTCTTGTAGTACTGTTCTTCATAGCCTCTCACAAGGCTGAGGGTCCTCCGGTGTTGTTTGCGGAACCCATCTAGATGTACAACGTGTTCTTCTAACTTGGGGTAGTTTTCCTGATCGGTGGAGGGAACGAGCTCTTGGTACGCCTGTATCATTCTTTCGTACCGCTGTAGGATATTTCGGATACTTTGAAGCTGAGTTTGTACCTCATTGAGGGGGGTTTTGACTCCCTTGAGTTGTTTCTCCATCCGTTGATACGCTCGGGTTACTCCGCCTTTGAGAGCCCCTAGCCGACGGGTCATGTTCTTGACGTTTGGTACCTCGTCGGCTTCCGAGTCTGTGTGGTGATCCATCTCGTCGGTATCGGATACGTTATTTGTTGTCATTGTAACGCCTCGTTGATGGCTAGATACGCGATGTCGTAAAACAGTTCCTCGTAGGTATTGTACTCAGCTTGGACCACCCGAATAGTAATCCTGAATCGTCCAACGTTCGTTCCTTGTACCTCAACTTCGACGTGCCAGATTCCTGGCTCAACTTGAATTATATCAATGGGTGTGATCGATACTTCCATTCCCTGTTAACAACTCTCCAAATATGTGATCTGCCGACTACGAGTTGGTTAGATCGAGTTTGTTGCTTAATTAAACCACGACTTTGTCTCAACTCAAATACCAGAGTTTCCTCGTAGTGGGTGCTGGCAAGCACGTAGAGAGTTTTTGAAGAGTATTGAAGGATTCTCAACTTCCACCAGTTGAAGTTGACCGTAATTATCCTTAACCCTATTAAACCCGGGGGGGGGTCAATATGACCCCCCCGTGGTTTTTTTATTATAATTCTGAAACAAACGCAGTTGGGAATCTGAAATTTTATGACTTTTCCTAAAAATCTATTGTCTTCCTAGTAGTGAAAACCGTTTTCAAAAATATTGGGTAGTTTTCGAGTTATAGCACCATTTTTTAACCCTACTTTTGCCACTTTTTTTGAGACGTTTTTTGAAAATTACATTTCATTAAATATGAATTCTAACATCTCTTTTATTGATTTACACCGGTTTTTTGGTGTTAGAAATTGGATGGAATTCATATAAATTGATTTAGAAATTTCAAACTTGTTTTTTCGGCGGGTGCCAATTTTTGGTGCCAGCACCAAATTTTAAAATATGTCAATTTTGTAAATTGATTGTGTGAAACTTGTTTTTTACGCAATTGGGGTTTTTTGGGGTTCTGGTTTCGATGAAATATATACGAGTTGCACCAAGCGTATCAAACTTGTATTTTTCGGTGGTGGGTGCAAATTTTGGTGCTAGCACAAAATTTTGAAAATCCATTCAATTGATAAAATTGTTTGTGACAATTTATTTCTTGCGTTTTAGAGGTTTATGGCTATTCTGAATTGAATGGAATATATAATTTTCGATCTAGGCATCTCAAACTTGTATTTTTCGGAAGTGGGTGCAAAATGTGGTGCTAGCACCAAATTTTGAAAACCATCAAATATATAAATTGATTGTGTCACCTTGTTTCTTGCGTTATACGGGTTTGTGAGGGTTCTGAATTCAATGGAATCAGTAAAAATTTCATGAGAGTTTTCAAACTTGTATTTTTCGCCGGTGGGTGAAAATTGTTGTGCCAGCACCAAATTTTGGAAAATAAGCAAATTGATCAGTAGATAGTATCATCTTGTTTATTGCGTTATACGGGTTTATGAGGGTCCTGAATCCGATGGAATCAATAAAAACAGCACTGGACATCGCAAACTTGTACTTTTTGTTGATGGGTACGAAATTTGGTCCTAGCACCAAAATTTGCCAAATTACGTCGAAAAATACAAGTAGCAATGATCTGGCATATTTGAAATGTATTCCATTAGAATCAGCGCCCTAGAAAACCTGAAAATGTGAATTTATAGCATCGCATAAGTGAATTAAAAATTTTGTGTTCTAACTGAAAAGTGCTGGTAACTTGGACAGCCCATGACTTTCTTGAGACGCATCGTAAAGGACACTGGCCTTAAAGATGCGGATGATCTAGCAAATGTCATGGGTGATAGGGAGTTGTGGCAGTGCAATTTTGTTGACAAGCCGGCACAGCATTCTTAAAAATGCAGCTGCAATGCAGCATGCCGATCCTAGTAGTAGTAGTAGTAGTATGAACATACATCATCGTCGTAGTAAAAATAGAAAAATAAAAAAAGGCAAACTCAAACACTGCGAAAAAAGTATTTTTTAATAATGTCAATTATTAAGGAATTAGATTTATTTTCTACACAGCCAATACAGACTGAATTTAAAGCAAAGCATTATGAAACAATTTACCCAGTATCTAGTCTCAGAAGCGAGTCTAGGGAAGTCACGTTTCTTGTACCAAGATCCAATGAATTCTAAACGAAACTGCAAGATGCGTTATTAATTACAAAATGTACTGTACGGTGGGATAGACTACTTGAAAACTCACATATTTTATGTTGAATTACCCCTCTGGAACTATGTGGAGTGATATTAAAATAGACCTCAATGAGAAGCAGGTTGAAAATAGCAATAACCATTATTTCTACAAGTCGTACTTATCCAATTTACTATTTACTACATATGAAACAAAAAATGGGCTACTGGGGGCAGGCGGCTTTCGTCAGCCTTTATCCGAACACGAAAATTAAATTAATCCTGGCGTGCATCCTATTGCCGATTGCGGATATTTGGTAAACAAATGCAATTTGTAAGTGGATTGACGATTGATTTTGATACTGAAAGTAAAATAATACAACCCGGGTATGATTTAAGAATACATTTTAGAAAAGTATCAAATTCGTTTATTTTTAAAATCACTCCAAACGCAAACACTGTGACAAATCTTCGGCTAGAATTAGATGAAGTAAAGATCCAAAACCCTAGAATGGAATCCAGTAATAGAAAGCAGCCATCTACTACTAGGATCGGCATGCTGCATTGCAGCTGCATTTTTAATGCAGCTATTTCTACAGCTAATTCTCAGCTAATTCTGCAGCCATCTAAAAGGTTTAGAGAGCTACGATATTGAATATAAATTTAAAAAAAAAGAAGTTACTACATTTACTATTCCCGCTCAAACCACAAATTACACCCAAACAAACATATTTGATGGTAAAAAACCCAAATTGGTTATTATCGGTTTTATAACAAATAATTCATATTCGGGTGAATTAACTAGGAATCCGTTGAAATTTGAACATTTTAACCTTAGACACGCGGAACTGATTGTAGACGGTCCTCCAGTAGGTGGTGTAATATACGAGCCTAATTTTACAGATGGAACATACATTTTTGAGTATACTCAATTAATGAAGAACATTAATACATATATTAACGGTTATGGAGGTAATAATATAGACCATGAAACCTACTTAGGTAACTGCCCACTCATATCCTGGGACCTAACTGCCGACGGCTATGTTAGGGATCCCCAGCCATCAATATATACTAACGGACAATTAAATTTAAGATTTGCCGAACCATTGGTTGAGACCATAAATGTAATTGTTTTTAATATTTATGATCAATCATTAAGCTTAAATAGCAGGAAAGAAATACATATCGATTAAGTATGTTATCTACAGAGGACCTTGATATGTTTCCAGTGGGTGGTCACTATTTGGGGGCATTTCCGTCTAATAAATTACCTAAATTAGATAATAATAAGCGAAGAGACTACGGGTTAATAGTAAATACCGATAAAGCGCATCTACCTGGTGTTCATTGGGTGGCTATATATATACGAGATAATGAAGCTGAATTATTTAATTCATTTGGTCCAAAATATCCAAACAGATGTATTGAAAAATGGCTTGAGAAAAATTCAACAAAGTGGTGTACTACTCGCAGGCAATTTCAAGACCCTAGACGGACCATATGCGGGTTATACTGTCTTTATTACTTGGTAAATCGAATTCACACAAACTATCCAATGAGAGCGTTTACAAATAATGTGAAAAATAAATGAATTAATATTATTTAAATGGCTTGTTAATTAATATAAAATAAACCAACAGGCGTTGTAATTAATCATTTAACTTTTGTTTATTTAAAAATATTATTCGATAAAATGGATAATGTTATTTTTGTTGATTTTCAATATTATAAGATAGACAATAAGGAATATCCGGTAGTATTTAAAGAATTTGCTATATTCGATTCTAAATACAGTAAAACTAATATAAAGACGTTTTTAATTAAAGGACCTCCTGATATTAACTTATCGGCATTAGATAAAGCCCACGTAAACAATTTACGCGATATTATATCGCATTTACCCTGGGATTACGGTGACATTTCGCAAGATGACTTTAAAAAGTACATGAAGAGACATTTGAAATATAAATATAATATATATATATTCGGGTTGATGAAAGCCGCAATATTAAATACCCAACTTGATGTTTACGCTCCAAAATTGATGAACAAATTGGGAATATTTCGACTATATTAAAATTATTTAACTCCATTTCCCTTCCACGATAAATTAACTACTGTAGAAGATAAATGTAGTTTTCACAAAGATGGTGATAGCTGCTTCAATTACTGCTCAGCGAAAAGGATTGGAGGGTATGTAACAAAGCGATTAACTGAGACAGGTGATAAACAGAAAGAAATAACTGTGGTGAATGATGTACAGTAGGTTTACTCAAAGCTTGTAATGTGATGGGATATAATATAATTTTATTTTGGTGATGGTCTTGATGTTAATATAAAAATATAATAAAATATAATTTTTTTTACAACAAGTTCTCTAAAAAAGAATCAATTGCGCTAGGTTAACATACCCATTTAACAATATGATGTAGACGTAACATATACAGTAAGTATTCCCGATATCATTCTAATATAGTTGTACCGGTATCACGAAACAACCTTTACATCGCAAACTAATAACACATACAGTAGTTGACCAGAGATATAACTTTAGTAATATTAGTCAGAAATGCAACATAATCTGTACAGGATGTAATGTTAACCTGTTGGTACCGGTACTGTTAAATTCAATAATTTAGTATAGGCCTATCCACAGCTGTCATCCACTTTATCAGTACCGGTAGTGTTTTACTCTTCCAACACTGCAGTCGCAGTCTACCGGTATCAGTAATCTAGTTCAATCTGTCAATAGCATTTGTTTTTTTCCACCTATGACTGTATAAGCATACTACAGTCCGACTGTGTCTTGATAAGCATACAACAGTCAGACAGTACCTTGATATGATAAGCATACTGCAGACAGGCTGTGCCTTGATTCTGAAAATGCTTAATTACTAACCTATCGCTAGCAGTTAGAGTTGAAATTTACTGGTAGTATTCTACTCTTCCAACACTGCAGTCACGGTCTACCGGTAATTAGTAATCTAGTTCAGTCAGGAACACTGGTCACAATATGTCCAATTTACAGCTAGAATGTGTCCGCGGAAAACGCTCTGAGATTGAAATTTCTCCATAGAAAACAATGCTAAATTTAATTTGAAATCCGGCAGTGAAATTTTAACATTAGCATTCTAAAAATTATGCCATTAGGGGTAGAATCCCCATAAAATTCTGTATAAATTAATTTGAGAATTGGAATCTCATCATTGGGATAACTATCATAATATTAAAAATAAAAAATGTACCCAGCTTCTGCTTTGAGTACTAGTGGAGTTACAACCAAAATATGTCCGGAAATATAATCGCAGCCTGTGAAGGATAAATAGTGGCTGCATGGACACTTTCTGGCTGTAAATATGTGGAAAATTTTTGACTGAGCTTCAGCCAGAAAGTGACCAGTGTTCCTAACTGTAGTTCAATAGCATTTGTTTTTTTTCCACCTATAAGCATACTGCAGTCAGGCAAGCATACTGCAGTCATGACCTGGATTGCACGCATGAGCCTCACATGCAGGGATTAGATCCCCTACCCAAACAATACAGTACTGCAGTACTGTCACTGTTGTTGTAACAGTATAGTCAGATAGAGCATACTGATTTCCTTCGATTAGCATTGTACTACAGTACTACAGTATTAATGTAACAGTACCTGCAGTAACAAACTAACCCAATGTATGCAATATCATGAGCCAGTTACAATCAGATGTGTGCGCAGTCAACCACACTGCTGGGATGCAGTCAACCTCGCAACCAGCCTCGCAGCCAGCCTCGCAGCTACTGCCAGCTAGGATTGCAGTCAGCCTGTGAGAGTCATGCTTATTCAAACGAGGTTAGTTTTCCCTAACTACCGATAGATCGATTGAAAAATAATAATGTTTAATTTTCACCTTCTAATTACCAATATATTCTACACCTAAAGTCACAACACCAAACATTAACAAATAATTAACCTGTTTACTAAATATAGGGTAATAAATGTGAAATTTGCTAGGTGAACACATTAAAGTACATTTACCGGTATGAAAGCAGCAAATGACTACGGTATTATTTATTCTTATTTTGCAATTATTAAAAATTTCAGGTTCATATATGACTTGAAGTTGTACATATCAAAGACAACATAAAACCCGGTATTGTTTATCAATAACCTATAGACTCCAGAGTTAATACTAAAAATATAAGTACATAAATTAGCAGATTTTAAAATCAAATTAATACTTGTTTTATCAAATATATTATTTTTTACTTTTTGGAAATTATACTTACTACCTAATAATGTAATACGACCATTTTTAAATATTAATAATGTGGCACCAAATATCTTATATATAAACTGATTTGGTTTGAGTATGTGTTTACCAGATAATTGATTTTTTAATTCTTTCAAATTAATCGCTGACACTTGCTGGCAACTTACATTCTTATTAACTATCTGATAGTTCATTGTTTTGTTCCCGATAAATAGGTATATTTATTTTATTTAGTGGTTTTACAACCTTTGTTTGATAGTGACCCCAGGAAAGTGAATGATTTTTATTAACCCAATAAAGTTTATCATCAAATGCGCTGAGAGCAAACTTATCTCGTGCTATAGTGTACACTTTGTGTAATTGACTCTGAAATTGATGCGTTTCCTTAGAAATTTCTTCGTTATACTTATATGCTCTTAAATAATCTTTTTGGCAAATTTTTTTATCCACGACAGCTCTTGTTATTCTTTTTGCCCGTCCTATATTCGTTTCATTCCATTCCAAAATTGAATATAACTTTGGACATAAAAATACAGCTTGTTTAATCTCTCATGAGCACAACTCATCTTTACAGTAATAGAGTCTGGATTTATTTTTATTACTATAAAGCGGGTGATCCTTGGGGTAATTAGAGGTATCTAGAATATTATTTTTAATTAAGGCTTTTAAGAAATTACTCTGCGATGTATTATAATAACAACCTATTAATGAGTCTGTATCTGATGCTACAATTTCAATTCGGCAGTTTAATTCTTTCTCAATAGGTAGTAATCTATCGTAGTACAGCTCATACATATCAAGTTTGGCTAAATCCAAGACAGTACTACCTACATAGACTGGTTTATCTAATGTCACGCTGTCTTTCACTAATAAGTGTCCCGATAAGGAATTGTTTTAAATCATGAAATTTTCGTGATTTATACGTTTCACCAATTGATCGCATTTCTCATTGCTATTAGCGATACGGAAATTACATCGGTCCCGTATCTTTTCTATTGACTTACCAAATAACGAGTTATTCAGCAGCTTTGCAACAGCTGTTTCAATATAAGTTTTTGCTAGTTGTCTTTGATTAATATTAAAATCTATATAGGGTTTAAATACAAAGTCTTGATGGAAAGAATACAATTTATGGAGCTTAGTACCAATTAAACCTTGTTTTATATAAAATTTTAGCAGTTTTAAATGTACATGATAGAATTCTTTATCGAATTGTGTCAACATAAGTTTTGGTGCACACATCTTATACTTGCTATTAGTACCTCTTTGTTTACATACATTATTAAATTGATCTTTCATATGTGGTAAAGCATTGTCTCATTTATACTTAAATGTTCTGGGGCTAAGGGTAGTTCTAATGTACGATCATGAATATCTTTGAGATATTTCAAATCGCAAATTAAGAAAAACCCAATATCCCCTTCAGTATCAAGATTTGTGGCTGGCCACGAGAAAAGGGACCTTATGTCACCGGAGGTCGATTTTGAGTTATTAGGCCTACGAGATGCAGAATTTTCCAGAGATTTTAACAAAAAAAACGGTGTCTCAATATCTATTTCTAAAAAAAAGTTATAGCGATTTATGTGAAGGTGAATCGGGTAGCAAAATTTTTATTAATAGCGGTTATAATAAGCGATTATTTAAAAAAATGGAAAATATTAATAATATCATCAATCAATTCTTACTATATAGTTAGGCAGTTTAATGTTATTCGGCTTTTTATACAACTTTTAACACTTTGAAACTATTAATATTGTTCATGAACTATTTAAAAAAAAATTTTGCAAAATTTTCAAAAAAACATGTAGGCCTAACCAAAAAATTTTTTTTTTTAATTTAACATTTTTTCAAAAAGATAAATTTTTTTAACAAATTTTAAAATTATTTGTATTTTGAATTCTTTATTGGGATTACAAAATTTAAGAACTAACGAATTTAAATTAAGAAAATGACAGCCATATTACATTTAAAAAATAACTGTAGGCCTACAGTACCTATTACAGTATTACAATTTCAATTTATTACAGTCCTAAATTCAGACATGAAAACCCTAAGACAGTGTTGTATACAACACTGCAACATCTTATATTGCTTCCTGTAATTAGTTATTTCCTAGGTATATTGAATATCAGAACCAATTTGAATTTCCCTCATCGTTTTATACATTTCTAAATTGATAATCCAATTAAATTTGTTCAAAAATAGAGGGAAACTTTAAACGCGATTATCTCAGAATCAGGTTTTGCGACATAAGGTCCCTTTTCTCGTGGCCAGCCACATATTCTTAAAGATAATCATTGGTCCACCAATTTTATAACTAAAACGACATTATTTGTTACTGACAAATTACTGCGATGAGATTGATCCAACTAATTAATGCATATACTAATATAATACAGCGGTCCATTTAAACACAGAAAAATTCGTTACAAAATATTAATTTGTACGTACTAGGGAGGCAACCGTCTAATGCATAACCAACCTGGCTACTGAACCAATCAAACAATGAGTGAAAATATAAGCATACCAATACGAATAAGAACCAAAGCAGGACCTTATCACCCCTGGAACTTTATCGCCCCTATAAATTGCATTTTTGTTGGGAACTTATCGACCCCCAGTTCTGAGTTTTTAGGAACTTATTGCCCCTGGGTCTTTATCGCCCCCGAGTCTTTATCGCCCCTCATCCTTTATCGCCCCTGTCATTATATACAGGATACTTTTCCCCAACTTTCTCATGCTTCCTCTAAGTTAAATACTTTACTGTAGTTATAGTTTATATTTATTCTCAAATAGTTTCAGTTAGAGGAGGCCTACATTTAGAAATTATATTATTCATATTTTCATATTCAATTCATAGACTAAGCAGCAGCTTGATTTAGTGTTAACAATCTGGGCTTTCATTCTGGAGGCTCCAGGTTCGATCCCTAGACAACGCATTTTTTTTACTGTTTTGGCACGGGACTTTAAATGCTGCAGACTATACAGACTATACAGACTATAGCGTCTGTTGCTTCAAGTTGAAGAATTTCTATCTGGGTTTTCTTTGGAAGATTCTCTTCGATCTCGATGAGTTTCCTCAAAGGTTTGTCGATAATAGTTGTTGCAGTCAAATCATCACCAAGGTGACTGGTACGCACGCGGGTCTACCTTGATTCTTCTGTAACCTCATTGATGCATTGTCCTTCATAAGGTAACATCGTGAACATAGATGGCTTCCCACACAACAAAGATACACATCCCGAAAGATACTAAAGTCCTGCTCGGGTAAATGCGTTGCACTGAGCGTCAGAATTTGAAAAAGGGTTTAAGGAATCGTCTGAACACATCACTGTGATTTCTTCCTACTGAGTGCATGTCCTTTGCTCCAAACTGTTCAAAAAGAGCTTCATTCTCCTCCTGAATGTCCTGAATGAATTGGCTCTCCTGATATCCTCTATGACACTTATAAGAATAGTGGTTACGTTTTTAGTCACTACTAGAGAGAATACAACGGAAGTTTATGTTAGTTTTGTGGCAGACTTGGAGGGTTTCGACGGCACTTGGCTCGACCACGCTCTAAACCTCCTACTCATAGCCTAGGATCTAAGGTTTCTTTAATGACATACTGGCTCTTATCTAAAAATTATGCCAAATAAAAAACGATTTGGGCTAAACTGGCTGTGAGTCCAAAATTACTCACCTTTTTGTCCCAAAACTACTACCCATAAAAATATGCAGTGATGGGATCCGAGTTGGCAAGGATCCCGACCGGGTTTGTTCTAGGTCATATATGCGTTGTTGCGTTCGTTAATGACTTAGGCTAATGATCTGAAAGGCCGTAGGCCGTTAAAGTAAACAGTTTTGCTGGTTATATCTGTTAATAGTCTCAAATAAATACCGGTATTACAGCACAGTATAGCACAATATCAATAATGTTCGTGACGATGGTTAAAAACCGTTTGGGCTTCAATCTACTAATAGCCAACTAAAGTCACAATTAATAATGTAACGGTTATATACAATATGGGTTACACATTGCTACCTAAGTTTGGCCTGGCCAATAATGGCTGTGTTGTGAATATCAGCAAGCCGCCCGAATGATTGTTTGTTCCCTTTGTCAAACTCAACTTCCCCTGAGACCGGCTATGTGCCAACATCTCCCTCTGTGACTGACAATATTTATTGCTCTGTGGTGGTTGGTATCCAATATTGTGCTGACAATATTGGATGGTTAATCATGATTCGTAAATAATAAATTTTCCCATTTTCCACTGGGTGGTGTAGCAAACAATACGCTTACACTCCCTCCCATGCTATCTTCCCGGTAAGAAGATACAATCAACCTTAAGTGCACTCCAATTCCGCTGGAATCCGATTTAATATCTGATGTGGGGTGGGATATTTTCTTGGGATCAGTTTTCCAGACTGGCCCCCATGGGTTTGTTCTCACTACTCACCCTTGGTACATTCGCGTGCTAACCTGTACCAAGGTATCTGGCGTCTCTATATTTAGATAATCGCCCTTTCTCCTAACTCTAGTCCCATAGGACCCTCTCTTCACTCGCTCCCCATGCTTCCCGGAATACTTTTGGACCTGGCATTCTTCACTTCACTTCACTTGTTTCTCGCACCTCCCACAAGGTTCACCGTATTCAACCCTCATGCTTATCTCTCTACACTCCTGTCGGGTTCCCACAATGTCATTTGTGTGGCCTTACTTGAGAAATGGGATCCATTCAATGACTCATTTTTGTTTCAGTCACTTAGTTCCCAGTCCCAGGAGCTAATTGGAAAAGGTTGTATATGACTATAGTATGTATATTTGTTATCTTCCTTTCCTACTTATTGCACTTTACATTAATTGCATATTAATTAATTGCATATTAATTAAATTTACATAGAGGATCCAGGCCTCAAGTTATCAGTTAATTTTAGTCCACTTACGGTGCCTTCCAGGCATATCAATATCGCCCGCCCTATCAATCCTAATGTTTACCTCCGGTTTCTTCTGGAAACCACCTCAGTTCCATACCCCTCTCATCGTCCTGCCTTGGGCGTTTCCTATCCTCCTCTTACCTCTTCAGGGTACTCATCCGCATTGATACCGCCTTGCCAGTCCCCGTTGATGGTTCTTTAGGGGCGGCTGTGATCATTTCGCAATACTGCTTCGCTGGAGGACACATTGAGTGCTTCTCCTAGTAGCGTCCCACATGATGATCTTCCTAGCACACGGTATATGCTCCGTTAAGAAGTTCCTGATCTCCATTTGATTGTCTGGCAACCATCTATCGAGGTATTGTTGGGTGTTAGTGACCCCTCCATATGATGCCGCTGTCACTACCTCCTGGTAGGTGAATGGGAGTCTCCTCTTGGTTATCTCTAAGTGGACTTCTCAATTAATGTTGAAAAACCCCTACCTGAACTCCTGGGCTTTCATCCGTTGTCGAGTCATGACTCTGACGTCTGCCCAGTCTTTGTAGACACAAAACGTATCTTCATTGTTTGTCCAATCGCACTGTCTCTCAAAGAGCTCTCTGAATCTACACTTACTGCATCTATGGTGTAGCTGCGGGCATGCACCCATCTTTTGAGTGGAACTTTTACAATATAGACACGTTGCTCCCTTCTCGTAGCGGTACAGACAGCCCTTCTTTTGGCGGGTTAACCGCCCACAATAGTCGCAACTGTCTATATCAGTTTGTCTTCCCAACTTGTCCTTAGCCCCGTGCTTTTGCCTGGGTCTGTGGAGTCGCTGATGTGTAAATATTTCCACCCTTTCCTCTTTACCCATATCGATGTCCTCCTCCTCTCCTCTAGGCATTGCCTCCCCAAACACTACCCATGGTGCTGATCCTGGCTGTTTGCCCAGTCGAATTCTATCCGTCGGGAAATCAATTCTCCAAGCACCCAGGTTCGTTTTTCTGGTGGATCCCAGTAAGCTCTCTGTAAAAGCTTTTGTGGATATAACAAGTCATTTTTCTCCGCAATATACCATGTAGGTGTTTTAGCGGACATAACAAGCCATTTTCTCCGCAATGTACCGTGTAGGTGCTTTAGCGGACATAATAAGCCATTTTCTGCCGCAATGCGCCTAATACTCTAAAAGACTGGAACTCAGATGACGAAATCGGTCAGCTGATTTACTGTAAACGTGGAACATCTCTTTGTTCAGCTTGCTCAGCCAATCAGAGCGATTTTCATTTTATCTTGCACAGAGGCCTACGGAAAACCGCGCAAAGCATTACGGTTTTTGTTTACCTTTTCTGAGCCTTGGAACATCGGCTTAGAAATTCTTCTGTGCTTCTGTAGAAGTTTCAGACTTTGGCCAACATTAGACGGCTTTGATTATAAGAACGTAAATCTATTATCAAACTGACCAAACTGGTCAAACTGCACTCACTCAATCCTATTCACCGCACTATTTTACTTCTGTTTACTGTCTGTTATTAATTGTTATATGTTGATGGATATGTTGTTATATTTGGAGAATACCGATAAATAATCATAAAATTGATCGTCCACATCCATTGAATGGATAGGCCCAAACTGCAGAGAAGTATATTATTACTTACTTATATCGTACCTGAGTGCAGTACTGCTGTACTTACCGTTATTATGATGTGGCAGGCTCTGCTGTTAGACCCTAACAACCTGCCTGTGGGATACATACCTGCTTATTATTACCAGCAACCGGTAGCGCATTTCTAAGTATTTACACAATATCGGTACTCAGCAAATATAACTCATCCTCAAAACAGCTCTACATATAACTGTATGCAATGTCTTGTTCAACTCAGTCACGTTCTTCCTCTACTACACCTGCTACCAACAAGGAGTTAGATGGCAGCAATTCCGAAATCCTTTCTGCTATAAGCAAGCTTTCCGACGATATATCCTTCCTCAAGTCCGAGGTTGCGCCCCTGGAGAAAGTAATTAACGATATCACCAGCCTTAAGAAGGAAGTATCATCCATCAAAAAAGACATGTCGGAACTGTCCGCCTTACTACTTTGCGTCGATCAACTTGAGATAGAAGCGGCTTTGCTTAAGTCTAGATTAGCCACATTTGATACAAAGTTCGATAACCTCGATCCGTTCTCTCGAAGGTCCAATTTCCTGATTCACGCTCTGCCAGAGAATAAAGATCACCATCTAGTTCTTCACGATCTCGGGTTGCAGCCTTCTGACATAGATATCTCTCATCGTTTCGGGGTAAAGAAGAATGACCATGGTAAATCGCGACCCGTTCTAGTCTGTCTTCTGTCCCAGGCAAAGAAAATCCATGTTATGAAAAACAAGGGTTTGGTTGCATCAAACGGCCTCTTTATTACCGAACATCTGACGAAAAGACGTGCCACTCTACTCAGTACTTTAAAGGAGCACAAACGGAATGGTCTGCTTCACTCGGCATATACATTCAATGGAACCATCATGGCTAAGGCCCAGGAGGGTGTCAAACCTGTGCCAATCCACAGCGATGTGGAAATCGGCACTCTAATTCGTGGTTCAGGTCTAAGTAAAGGCGAGTAGACTTTTGGCAAATTGGCCTATTCTATACTGGTTCTTAGTATCTTTTACGTTCTTCGTACCGCTGTTGCATCATGCTGCAGTGTACTATGTACTAGTACTACTACCGCCGCCAAATTGTCGATTTGAATAAACAGGTTCATACTTAACATACAATATATATATCTGTACATACACGTACATATACTATGTTTTGCTTATCTAGCCTTGATCAGTTAATGGAAACTATAATATATTTTTTGTCGTTTTGTGCTATATTGGAGATTTCAGATTTACTCCCTTTTCCTATCTTTTTATTGTAGGCCTACCGGTATTGGTATACAATTAATTACCCCCAGTTAAGTTTAAATTACTCCAAGTACCGTTTTGCTACATCATATATACCACCAGTCAGGCAGTACCGTTTTCTATATCGTATATACACACTTACCGGTATTAATATATAAATGTTATTTTTGTCGAATAATGCCTTTTATACCGGTACTTTGTACCAGTATTCCGGCACAAAATATTTGACCTGCCACATGTAAAAATACAATATTGACTCTCCCGTGGGCAGTCATGTGGGGTCTGATACCTGCCTCACTGTTGCTTAACCCTATTAAACCCAGGGGGGGGGGGCAATATGACCCCCCCGTGGTTTTTTTTATTATAATTCTGAAATAAACGCAGTTGGGAATCTGAAATTTTATGACTTTTCCTAAAAATCTATTGTCTTCCTAGTAGTGAAAACCGTTTTCAAAAATATTGGGTAGTTATCGAGTCATAGCACCATTGTTTAACCCTACTTTTGGCACTTTTTTTGAGACGTTTTTTGAAAATTATATTTCATTAAATATGAATTGTAACATCTCTATTTTTTATTTACACCGGTTTTTTGGTGTTAGCAATTGGATGGAATTCATATAAATTGATTTAGAAATTTCAAACTTGCTTTTTTCTGGGGTACCAAATTTTGGTGCCAGCACCAAATTTTGAAATATGTCAATTTTTAAAATTGATTGTTTGAAACTTGTTTTTTACGCAATTGGGACTTTTTGGGGTTCTCGTTTCGATGAAATATATACGATTGCACCAAGCGTATTAAACTTGTATTTTTTGGTGCTGTGTGCAATTTTTGGTGCTCACTGTAATTAGGTTTTCATACTTTCACCACGAAAAATTTGCGTCTCTGTTTGCCTAATACCTTTCATGGTATTTTGCTCGATTTAAATTCGGTGAAGAACCATTAAAATATCATGGTTAAAGTGCCATTTCAACATGAAATTTTCACGGTATAATACAATGCCTATCATACTGCCGAAGAAGCTTCCATGAATATTTCATTTGCATTGGACATGAAAATTTCATGTTGAAATAATATTTTACCATGAATATTTCATTTGCAATGGTCATGAAAATTTCATGGTGAAATAATATTTTACCATGAATATTTTATTTGCATTGGACAAGAAAATTTCATGGTTAAATAATATTTTACCATGAATATTTCATTTGCATTGGACACGAAAATTTCATGGTAAAATAATATTTTACGAAATTTTGAAAATACATTCAATAGATAAAATTGCGTGTGACATTTTATTTCTTGCTTTTTAGAGGTTTATGGCTATTCTGAATTCAATGGAATATATAATTATCGAACTAGACATCTCAAACTAGTATTTTTCGGAAGTGGGTGCAAAAGTGGTGCTAGCACCAAATTTTGAAAACCATCAAATATATCAATTTATAGTATCATCTTGTTTCTTGCGTTATACGGGTTTATGAGGGTTCTAAATCCGATTGAATCAATAAAAACAGCACTGGACATCGCAAACTTGTACTTTTTGGTGATGGGTACGAAATTTTGTGCTAGCACCAAAATTTGCCCAATTACGCCGAAAAATACAAGTATTAATGATCTGGCATATTAGAAATGTATTCCATTAGAATCAGCGCCCTAGAAAACATATAAATGGGAATTTATAGCATCGTATAAGTGAATTAAAAATTTTGTGTTCTAACTGAAAAGTGCTGGTTACTTGTTTTTTTCATTTTTTTCCTACGCAGAGGACTAAACAGCCATTTATAGTAATCATATCATTTTTAAATATTTTCCAATGTGTTTTGCGCACCAAAAAACCTGTATTGAAAAAAAATTAGCCGAAAAATGTAACTTTCAAATTTTGTGAAAATTGTGCACTACTTGTAATTTTGGTGCTGCAATATTACCACCCCAGTATATTTTTTCAAGAATTTTTTTTTTCGGTCGGATCCACACTACTGATACCTACGTACAAACAAAAACTCAGGCGTTTTCGTAAAAATTTGTCGATTTTAGAGGGGGGGGGGTCAATATGACCCCCTCCCGGTATTTGTACAACATTTTACAGCCCGGTACTAATAGGGTTAAGCTTTGGCGTACTGTGCTACAGCCAGTTTCTTGTCGGATATGCGGTTCTTATGTAAACCTAAAAACAACACAACGTGGGAGGATCCTTCGTGAGGATTCTCCCACACCAGGCGTAGGCGTTCCAACATTAGTATATAGAAAGTGGAGCTTACTCGGGGCGTTTTACAACTTCCTAGGAATTATATTCTCTGAAATTAGCCACGTTTGTAGTTTTTGTTATTCTAAGAATTTTGTACGGTTTTGTTTTTTCAATTTAGTTTCGCAACATTTCCAAATTGGCCACCAAATGTGGATTTTTGCCCCAATTTGGAAACTTCTAGCACTAAATGATTAAATTTGTGCGCGGATAAATTTGCAAGTTTCATTAAAAAATTTCGTTTAGCCAAATTTGGCCATTTTGGCCACATTTTAATTTTACCCAAAAATTATCAAAATGGTAAATTTTTACATTGTTTTCTCGCTATCACCAAAGCAGCTTGGCCATTTCGATTGAAACTCATACCGAATACATATCCAATACAGTTGTTCATCGGGTCAAAATATTGGCCAAAAATATTTAACAGTACGCCAATAATTTAACTTTTGGCCAATTTTGGGCCAAATTTGGATATTTTTGACAATTTTTAAATCGTTGTAACTCTGTATCTTTTAATTAGAAGGAAACCGTTCCACTTGCGTTATATAGAGGGAAGATGGGAGTTCCATTACTGTTATTGGTATTGTGCGTTGCCTGAATATTAAGGGCCGGAAATTGGGGCCGAAAAATGGTAATTTTGGAAGTTGACAAAATAGGTTTTGGTAGAAAGTGGTTTTCTCGGAATTGTCTGCTTATATTTTTCTTAAACTTTAACATCACAGATGGATAAGATAGCTCTACATTTTATCCATTTAATGTTAATACAAAAAGTCTTTGCTTCTTGTAGTAAATAAGGGCCAAACTTAGGAAATCTGTATTTTCTTGAAATTTAGCCTAAAATTAGGCACTCAAAATGCGATATATCGGCTTAAATTGCATTTTTCCGTAAATCCTTCAAATTAGTTTCTTAGAATTGCTTTGGGCACATCCGTACCAAATTTCATAAAAATCTGAGCAAGTTAAGTATTTTTGGAAGTTTGACAAATTTTGGCGAATTTTTTTTTCATTTTTTCATTTTTTTTTATTTTAGCCTCAGATTACCTCAAAATATACTATATAGGTACATTTTGGTGTGCTGAATCCGAATATGCATGCCATTTTCGATTTCAACGTTGTGTGTAGGTATGACAGACAAATAAAAAAAGTCCGTTAAATGGCCGTCTTTTTGAAAGTCTGAGCTTTAGTTTAAGAACTTCCTAGGAATTATATTTTCTAAAACTGTGCTCAATTAAAGAACGTTTTAGGGTAAGAAAAATGACGCTGGCAACTATTTATATGAGTTGGCCCAACCCACCCAATTTTACTCCAAACCGTCAAATTTTCACTGATTTTTAACGAAATTAACCAATTTTCACCACAAAATTACATATTTATAAAAAATAAAACAACTTCCTAGGAATTATTCTTTTTTTAACTTTGGTCATTTATAGAACATGATAATAGAACAAAATTGACATATTCCAAAATTTTCAAGAGTTGCACGAACCTGGTCAATTTTGTGGTCAAATCTGGCTTACGTAGCCATACAATTTGGCAATTCCCGGCTCTTAAACTCTTATAGTTTAAAAATCGTACCGATTATAAATATATTGAGTATAGCAATTCTAAACGCATTAATTTCCGTACGTAACAATGAAAATTTCATCGAATACGGTCGTGTTGCACCAGAGTTACAGCGATTTTTATAATTGCACATCGTATTAAAAGTTTCATTATTGTTGTATTATTTGACCATTTTGAAATTCCCTCCATCAATCCATTTGAATATCATAACATGATGGCCTACATCAAACACATAGCCAAAGCCAACCAATGGTACAGCTCTAGCCAATAACATATAATTTGTATCCTAGCAACGGCAACACTTTTTGTAGTGTGAGGCAGGGACAAGGCGCCTTGGGCAAGAATGATGGCTGTGTAGCAGTTCACTGCAGTTACCGGTAGTGTTTGATTTTATATACCGGTCTGCCCCTCCACTGGAACGCCTGCTGCAGTACTGCAGTAGCGTACCACCGCCTGTACTTTCACAGGCCTTACTACAGTAGGCCTACCTGCCTACTACTGTACTATACATTTCACTTGTATTCTAGGCTTGTCTGCATGTTATCAGGTTTGGTACCGGTACGCTGTATGCAGGCAGCAGGCAGGCAGGTATGGTCTGACGGTTGTTGTATAATTAAATTTAGGCCTATTTCAGTATTTCATTTATTATTTGTTAATTTTTAGTGAGCCTAATACTGTGATTGTACTAGGCCTAGCATTTTTGTTTTCTCATGTTCTTTCAGTAGGCCTAACCAATCCACATTCACGCATTTGGCTAATAACCTCAGGATTTTAGTAAACTCATGAGACAATCTGCCTGCATTATAGGCCTACTGCAGTTCTAAACCTCAAGTTTGGAAGTTGTAATCCTGTAATCCTTATATCCGAGGATCCCTATGAGGTGGGGATCACTTGCAGCTTATCCTAACGAATCGTCTCCTTCTGCACATAAATGACTGCTTAGTCTTCAACGTTGATGACACAAACTGGCGGACTGGGTGCCAGCACGTTTGCGATAACATTCTCGCATATCTCTGGACGGCCAAGGTCGAGAGAGGGTCGTACTGGAACTCTATCATCGCGACTTCCGGCCCTTCGCCTCGTTTCTCCGACGCAATGCTGAAAGATGCAAAATTGGGCCTACTGGGCATGCTCGATTCCGGTGGGAAAACTACCGGTAGTTCCAATCGCATTGTACGTATACGTAAGCAGGACTTCGCTAAAAGCAAACATGCATGTGAAACTAAAGATACTTCGTGGTATCGGTACGATTACAGCGCATGGTTTATGGTACTTGCAACGTTTACCGGATGAAATCTTAGGCTCTAGAATCAGCGGCATGAAATACTGAAATACAAAGTGCAAAACTTTCGTGGGTCAACTGCGGTAGAGCAATTCAGTGCAACAGCAAGCGATGAGTTATTATGGGTTGCGTTCCGGAGCGAGTTGGGATCCCCAGTTTAAATTCGCGAGTGGTTCGGTGTCCATCAGTCGACCAGACACGCTTTGGTTCATTGAGTTTTTAACTTTCATGTCTTCGTTTCATCCAAACCGCATCCGGGTAGGGATACCAAACCACCGCGTTATTTAATGCTTTTTAATTTTGTTATTGTCTATCGATTGACTTATATATAACCTGTGCCTTTATTCAGTTACTGTGTTAACATTTATGACGTCGTATTGGTGTAAATGTATGCCCATGTATTAATTATTTGTGGTCCTACTGTATATTGCCATGAGCAGAAATTATTTTATTAATTGAACAAATTAAATTCACAATTTAGTATTGAATCTTTAATATATTATACTAAATAATAATAATATTTATTATTATGTAAATATATTAATAGTATAAACAGCTATAGCTATATACCATAAATATATTGTTATATTTCATAATTAAAATTTGTTTAATAAATTATTTTGCATTTTGTAGAAATACTGATATATCTTTTAGCGTATTTACAAAAGCAAAGAATAAAAAAGGTGCTTTTGTGATAATTATGCAAATAAATTTTTTATTTTAATGCAAATACTTACAGTAATATTAACCAAGTATTTTGTTACACAGTAAAATTTAGTTTTCATTCTTTGATATATTTTTTTGTTGGTTTTAAATAAAATTTTAAATATTTTTGGTACTAAACAAGATCCCCAATGTCCCGTCAACACCTTGGGTTGACGAGAGGGACATTGGGGCTAATCTCTAATAAGGAATTCTACCCCCCCCCCCCCCCCCCCCTCCTTACTTTCGGACTAACAATTAGTAAATTGTGGATTTCAGTTTCCAACAATTCCATTTAAATCGCACTCTTATATGAACAGAACTTCACAGTCTAGTCCAATATTAAAATTGTTTGTGAATTCGAATTGTTTGTGAAACTATATGTTTCATCATAATATGAATTTTTTTACAGCTTTGATATTATACTGACATCGTAGATGTTACTGAAAGATGGCACAACCGAATTTTATTTAGTATGTATAGGCCCTAGCCAGCAAACTTGTGGTGCTGTATGTTGGTACAGTACATTAATAGTTGTTATGGGTAAAATTAATTATTGCGGAATTTCAGAACAGTAATAATATTAATAATGTTAATAACCTACTGTATTAGGTTTATGATGTTTAGGATGCATATTTGGTGTACAGAATCGATAATGGATATACTCTGTGTTCCTATTAAAGTACTGATAATGTAATAATATATATGATTATTGCTTATTTGGTTTTTTTTAATAATATAAATAAGATATTAATTATTATAAAACAAAGAATCTTAATAATGAAATTATTAAGAGTTAATTAAGCCACCGCAAACTGACGTTACAAGGCGGGAAATTTGAGACTACTACTAAGACAAACACAGTAACATGGACTGGCAGACATGAGTGTGGTTCTATGTACTAATACAGTAATGCGATATTTGTGTAAGTATTTGGGGAGTATCAAGAGAGGTGGGAGAGGCTGATTTTCCTCTATTGCTGCTGGCTTTTCTATTCCTCCGTTTCTATACCGACCACCCCCCCCCCCCCCCCCCCCCCTCTCTGTCTACCACCCTCCCTCCCCTAGCACCCGCACCCCTTGTTGTATAGTGAACTAGAATTATATTGGGTGATGGTTGTTTTATATTTGTTGTCCGTTTATGTAAGTTGTATTTTGGTTTGTTTATGTAGAAGTACAGTTTTCGTACATAGCCCGACTCGACTGACATTGCGCGTTGTTTTATTACTCACAGCCCCATTCCACTGGCCACTTTTTCTTGTTTGTTCAAACTTTAAACTTACTAATAATGCATTATATTGTTTGCAAGCCAGTAACAACCAAATGTTTCTACATTATCCGACAAAATGTGGCGGATAGCCACAACAAACCATATTCAAAATTTTCACGTTTTATTATGGTTCTTATTGGTTTGCAAACAGTACCCAGTGGCATCCAGTGTATGTTTTATTAGCCACAGTAGTATATTCAATTACCTTCCAACCATCTTCCATATCGATCCTTCTTTGCGGTGATATAGAGAGTAACCCTGGCCCGCTCTCTGTATGGCACCATAATGTCCGCAGCCTTTTACCAAAATTAAATAACAAAATCTGCACTGACAAGTTAAAAATAATTTACGACACTATCTTAGATTTAAATATTGATATTTTTATTGTAACGGAAACATGGTTTTTAAAATGTACGGCAGCTGACCATGAAAGTGAGCTGAACAAACACTCTTATAAATACTATGACAAACCCCGCGCTGACAACTCGGGGTACGGTGGTGTCGGGTTATTTATCAGGGAGTCATTACCCCATCTCAGACGCACTGGCAGGGCCTTTAACTCGCAAGGTCTAGAATTAATATTTATTGATATTTTCATCGTAAAATTAAAAGTTCTCGTGATTGGTCTTTACACACCCACCGAACCTACTGCACAGTACTGGGATACCTTGTACGATGTTATTTGTAACATCACGACAGCGTATAAATATGATGGAATTCTTCTTTTAGGTGACTTTAATACCAACTGTTTTCACCAAACTCCTTTTCTAGTAAACAAATTCTGCTCTTTAACTGGTTTTACCCAAGTGATAAACTCTATAACTCGATCCCAATCCCAATCTTGCATTGACTTATTATTCACTAATTTACTTCCCCTGAAAATTAAGGCGGACGCACATGCTGATATTTGTTTTGACAACAACCTTCCTATTTCTGACCACTCGCCAATTTTTATCGACTTAAACGTTGATATCAAACCGCCACCCCTTTTCATTCGTACCGTATGGGATTATGACAAAGCGAACTGGGGAGAATTCAGACAATTCCTAAATAGCAAATGTCTTAGTAGCTACTTTGGTGCACATGCCGATGACCCTGTTGAAGGTGTTAATTTTCTCACAGAGACTTTACTTGAAGGTACGAATAGATTTATTCCCAGCCACAAAATAAAAACCAGATCCAGCGACCCTAAGTGGATAAATAATGAGTTGCGCTCACTGTTCAGGCGCAGGGAAAGGCTACACAAACGAGCCAAAGGGACACCCAACAACTCAAATCAATGGGTCAATTTCAGAAAATATCGAAATTTTGTCACTCAAAAAGTTCGCTTAGCTAAGGCTTCATATTCTAGTGAATTGTATTTATCAACCAAAAGTTCCAGCAACTTAGACTCTAAGAAATGGTTTTCAATAGTAAAGTCGGTACTGGGGAAAAACAAATTATCATCCATCCCGTTCTTATTTGATGGTGATACAGCGGTGTATGAAGCCTTTGACAAAGCCCAAGTTCTAAATAACAGATTTGTCATTAATTCCACTTTACCAGGTTTATTACCGACGACCCCAGTACAATCCACACCTCAGACAGCACCACCGCTAGTACATCCCACACACCAGCCTGTACCACCGGTGGTACTTTCTGTAGTACCTCCAGTGCTTCACCACATACCCCCGACTGTACCACTGGTAGTACATCCCACACCTCCGATTGTACCTCCAGCAGTGCACCCCATACCCCAGACTGTACCACCGGTTGTACATCCCACACCTCCGATTGTACCTCCAGCAGTGCACCCCATACCCCAGACTGTACCACCGGTAGTACATCCCACACCTCCGATTGTACCTCCAGCAGTGCACCCCATACCCCAGACTGTACCACCGGTAGTACATCCCACACCTCCGATTGTACCTCCAGCAGTGCACCCCATACCCCAGACTGTACCACCGGTGGTACATCCCACACCTCCGATTGTACCTCCAGCAGTGCACCCCATACCCCAGACTGTACCACCGGTAGTACATCCCACACCTCCGACTGTACCTCCAGCAGTGCACCCCATACCCCAGACTGTACCACCGGTGGTACATACCACACCTCCGATTGTACTTCCAGCAGTGCACCCCATACCCCAGACTGTACCACCGGTAGTACATTCCACACCTCCGACTGTACCTCCAGCAGTGCACCCCATACCCCAGACTGTACCACCGGTAGTACATCCCACACCTCCGATTGTACCTCCAGCAGTGCACCCCATATCCCTGACTGTACCACCGGTAGTACATCCCACACCTCCGATTGTACCTCCAGCAGTGCACCCCATACCTCAGACTGTACCACCGGTAGTACATCCCACACCTCCGACTGTACCTCCAGCAGTGCACCCCATACCCCAGACTGTACCACCGGTAGTACATCCCACACCTCCGACTGTACCTCCAGCAGTGCACCCCATATCCCTGACTGTACCACCGGTAGTACATCCCACACCTCCGATTGTACCTCCAGCAGTGCACCCCATACCTCAGACTGTACCATCGGTGCTACATCCTGTAGTGCCCCCAGTGCTTTATCCCATACCACAGACTGTACCATCGGTGGTATATCCCGTGGAGCCTGCAGCGGTACATCCCATACCACAATCTTTACCCCCGACCTCACTACACCCCAACCCCTCTACTCTTCAGGGCTTCCCTGAAGAGGCAGTCCTAGAGCACATACAGATTTCAGAAGAGGACGTACGTGCAGGTACTGTATTTCATCCTTAAAAACGAATGGATCTCCTGGTATCGATGGAATAAGTAACAGAGTTATTAAATCATTATCCGGCTCTTTAATAGTCGGTCTAACTATTTTATTTAACGCGTTACTTAACATTTCTATTTTTCCACAATCTGGAAGTATTCTAATATTACTCCAATTTTTAAAAAGGGAGAATTTTATAATTCTGGCAACTATTGCCCAATTTCTTTATTAAATAACCTTTCTAAGCTTTTTGAAACTGTTGTCAGAAAGCATATCTGGAATTTCCTATGGCATAAAATATCGAAACGACAATCAGGATTTATTCCCGGCGATAGTTGCCAAAACCAACTTCTCTTCCTATAGGACTCCTGGTGCCAGGCCTGGGACGAAGGCAACGTCACACAAGTAATATTCTGTGATGTCACAAAAGCCTTTGACAGGGTATGGCACGCAGGTCTCCTTGAAAAATTATATAGAATGGGAAACCGCGGTCGCTTATTGGCATGGTTCCAATGTTATTTATCAGGGCGTTGGCAGCGTGTAGTACTAGATGGGACATGCTCACTGTTTCTGGCGGTGCTCGCTGGCGTACCCCAGGAAAGTCTGCTCGGTCCATCTTATTTTTTATTTACATAAATGACCTTGTTGATGTATTGTCGGCAAACTGTTCACTGTTTGCTGACGATACATCTCTTTCATCTAGAATCATTCATCCTGTTGTGCGCGTTCACTTTCTTAACCACGACTTCATGAACTACACACTTGGGCTACTAAATGGCTCGTAACTTTTAACCCAGAGAAAACCATTGTAATGACTATGTGTGGTTCCATCCCCTACCAGACAGTGTCACTACATCTAAATGGCAAGGCCCTTCCGTGTGGTGAGACTCACAAACACCTGGGACTGGTATTTTCTTCCAATTTCAAGTTCAATGACCATGTCCTAGAACTAATTAACTCAGTTTTGAGAAATCTATTGGTTCTGCGGAAAACTAAATACGTCCTATCCAAAGATGCAATACTAAAAATATACAAAACATTTATACGTCCTAAACTGGAATACGGCTGTGCGGTCTGGAACAACATATCTCAAGAAATGTCTGAACTACTTGACAATTTTGAACTTGAAATTCTAAGAATTGCCACTGGTGCTCCATCTCGCACTTCACATAGCAAGTTATATACCGAATGCAACATACAGAGTCTCTCTTCCAGGCGCTCAGCCATCTGCTTAATAACTTTTTATAAAATTATTAACAAGTTAACTCCGGAGTACTTATTTTCCAGAATCCCAATTACAGTAGGGCAAAACCCATCACATAGTTCAAGCAAAGCAAACAGTCGGCCGAAGCCAGAGGCGACCCAAAGGCTCCTCTTTCGATAGCTGCTACCCGAGGGTAGGGGTGGGCGCTACTCCTATCCCAAGATTTGCTCCCAGTTATTTAACTGGTATATCACATAGTTACCCTCTCAGAAACAGCGCCAACATTTCCCAAATATCGTACCGTAAAGACCTTTATGGCAAATCTTTCTTTCCAAACACTATAAAAAAATGGAACGATCTCCCCTTTTTCAACTCGTTCACTCCCTCTCCCGACGTTTAAATCCCGACTCATTTCAAATAATGTTATCAAACCATTTTACTGTGTTGGAACCCGCAAATTTAAAATCATTGTCTGCCAGTTGCGACTGCGGTGTAGTGAATTATCTGCAGACATGGTATCCAGGCACCTTCAGGACTCACCTGAGTGCACCTCATGCGGTTCTGCCACAGAAAACGCCTTTCACTTTTTTATAACTTGTCCGAGTTACTCTGGTGCCCACTGTACACTGAAGGTTGGGTTGGAAGCTCTGGGGGCTTCACTGTCATTAAACTCTGTATTAGAGGGACAAGGTATATCTGCGACCGATTACAACAAATATTTCTCCCTTCTAAACACCTTTATTGTCTCTACTCAGCGTTTTCGGCTACTTTCACAATAAAACAAAACCATTAGCCCAAAATATTTACTTTATTTACTTACTTGCTTGCATATATACCTTTTCCCTTCAACTGTCTTTGTTAGCTAATTAAATAGACTAATTAAACTAATTCAGTTGGTAATGTAAATTAAATTTCACTGTATGTTGCTACATTATATTATTATTATTTTTTATGTTTATTGATGTGCCTTCTATTTTGTGGCTTGGTTGTGAGTCAGCGCGCATGTCGGTCTAGTATATTTTTATTTTATAAAGTTTATTGTTTACCATATATTTACAACTGTCACTCCTAGCAACTCTAATCTGATATAATACCTAAGCTGGATATAGGGCCTTATCTGTCCGAATTGTTATTGTTATTGTCAATTGTCATAATGTGACACTGTTAAGCTTAATTCAATATAGAGTCCTACCGCTAGAGAAAAAAAAAAAAAGTTTCAGACTTGGCCAACATTAGACGGCTTTGATTATAAGAACGTAAATCTATTATCAAACTGACCAAACTGGTCAAACTGCACTCACTCAATCCTATTCACCGCACTATTTTACTTCTGTTTACTGTCTGTTTTTAATTGTTATATGTTGATGGATATGCTGTTATATTTGGAGAATACCGATAAATAATCATAAAACCCCCAATCTTCTTGATTACTGAAGGTAAGAGGGACCAGTTACCTGTAGCAATTGCGACTTACATTATAGTGGTTTTAGTGTGAATTAAATGCTATTTCATAATCCCTACATGTGTCAGTTGCTATCCTCCTTATATATGATCAAATTCAGCGACGGTTGGCAGATCAGTGTGAAGTATTGTGAAGTCGTGTGCAGTAGTGTGACAGATAATAAAGCATCTCCTAAAGAATGCACTATTTACGAAAATCAGTAGCCATCTAGTTGTGTTTAGTATAAGTCATAACTCTGTTTATATACTTAAAGCGCCACGTCCTAAAGGAACTGTTAATATTTCCCCAAAAGTGAATAATATTGTCAGAGATTATATAGTAACGATCAATCGAATAATACAGTAGGTCTGCAACGCAATAAATTTCAAAGCACCCGAATCCAGTCTCCCTTAACTGTGGGTGAATGATCGTGCATAGACTGGCTTCGGCTAAGGTTACTTCATGTGCATTGAATAATTGTTATAGGCTAAAGTCGATTTATAAACAAGAGGACACCTAAAATTGGCAGGTTAAACTGCTAAAGGTCTGAAAGTGCGATTAATAATATATTTTTAGTTTCTTTATTGCACCGTAGGCAATAAAGTCGAAGGTACCGTTCGAATGGTAAGCTGTAGGCCCAACTGCCCAACTACCCGAACCGGTACTTACAGGTACAGGTATTATTCGATTTTGATAATTATATACCGGTAGGTCTTGATATTTAATCAGGGACAGCCGCCCTGGTTTTTTATTGTGATTTTACTTATTTCTGTCAGTTTTATATATCTGCAAGTGTAATATTGAGCAGAAAGCGTGTAAGCCCGCTCAAATTGTACAGATAATCTGTAGGCTAGATTGTTGTTTGACTGTTGTTAAGTCTGAAGAGATTGCAGTGTGTCTAGAGTGTAATTCCGATAAAGTACTAGTTAGGAAGGTGGGGGCATCCAGTGCTGTAAGGTAAATCCCCCCTGAAAGAATAAGTCGTACTACTCGGTTAGAACGCATACTAACTAACCATTTCGGAGTCTGCATAAACTGTAGTTTATTTAGGCTTGATAGTAGTCTGCCAGCTTTTGGTCTGTAATTTGTTTGTGTAGTCTGCACGGGTAGCGTAATATTTATTATTCAGAGTATATGCGAGTATTCGCAACCTACATAACTCCCCAAATTTATTCCTACAGTAATTGTGCTTGTTATACATACTGTTATAGTTAAATTAACCCCGGTACTACATCAGGGCTGCTTGGCATAGGTAAAGACTGGTGATTGTATGCTCTAGTCACTCCAGCAGATACTGTGGTTCTTTTAGCTGTACAAGTATATTTAACTGCTGGTTATTTGTTGTATAAGTACTTGTACCTAATTTAGGATTTAGTGTACAGTACTTTCCGAAGATAATTGGTGTGTAGGCGGTATATTTGTGTTGTAAAGTGGTTAATAGGCACATTAGCTCTGGTTGGCTGCGGTAATTAACTTCTAGGTAAGGACACTCCGGGTACATAACGTAGTACTTATAGAGCTGAAGAGCTAAAGACTATAAGTCGTCAGATGGTGGTATTTTCTTATCTGGACAACGCAATTTATTTACTATTGCTTAATTATTTTCAAATACTGTAGTTTCCTGTCCGCTTGTAAGAACCAGAAATTCTAACTCCTTGTTAGACTGGTTTGTAGATTTCCTGTAAAATTACCCTGAAATTTGTATGTGTAATTTTTGGTGTTTATTTAGAGATTGTAATCTCACACAGTAATTGTATGTAATTTGTAGTAATAAGTAACTTAGTAAAGTAGAATTATTTGTTTTAGTGTCTAACAAGTAGCACTTCACTGAGAGCGTTCAGCTTCTGTGTAGTGACTCCTTACCAGAAATAATAACATTTATTTCAAACATTGACAAAAACCCTTGTACGGGTACATAATATATTATAAATCAACTCAAACCGATTTATAAAATAGTAGGCCTGTTATACATCAACTAGGTCTTAATATCAGTTGGACTACTGCTTAATAACAGTAATAAAGTAAAGGAAAGCAACCCTAAAATTCAGAAATTCAGTTATTCTAAAATAATTGACATTACCGGTATTTATAGTAGGCTTATTATATTTATTTCTATAAATTTGGCTGAGATTATATACCGGTATTCTGTAATTAATCCTAGTTTATAATCATACTTATATATACTATAAGTGTATGCTGTATACCGGTATTTACGGTAGGCTTATAATATATATTTATATAAATTTATGCTGAAATTATATACCGGTATTCTGTGACAAATCCTAGTCTGTAATAATACTTATATATATACTATAAGTGTATACCGGTATTCTAATATATTATATATATATCGCGTTACATTGAGTAACGATATCGGTAATTAATTACTAGGCTTACAGTTGATACTGAATTACTAGACTTGCTTTAACTGTCGTTTATAGTAGTAGGCATTCAACTGTACAATCAAACATGACTGACACAAAGCAAACTCTGTCGGATAGTCTCCTAGAAAGAACAGTCTGCGACTCCGACAGGAGTGCCGAACATCTGAGACCGAAGTCCAAGTCCCCTCCTACTGTAAGTAAGGTCATCCCTTCAGTAGTAGTATCAGACCCTAGGCTAGTCAAGCACCGCATTTCGTATTTGTTGTATGAATGAAGATTTTATATTTACATATTATTTGCAATAAGTTGTATGCAATAAGGCTAAGCAGTGATAAGTTTTTATATTTTAGGCCCCACTTTAATTTAGATATATTTTAGTTTATATTTCTATTGGTGAAAACAGTCTTACTTACTGTTTTCATGGAGCGGTGTGGAAATATTTCACTGTAAGTAGTTATTTGTATTCAGTATTCAGTATTTAGTATTATTCAGTATTCAGTAAAAACGTTTAAAATCTGATATATGACTATAGTTTTCCACCTGGTCCAGTAGCTTGGTAGGTTAGCGCATGTTGTATATGGGACAGGTTGAGGGTTCAAATCTAGGTTGGTAAATATATTTTTTGTGCAAACTTTATTTCCGTTTCATTTAAATTTAAATAAGCCAATAATGGAGCGTTTACAATCCGCTTATCATCAGATTAGTTGGGCCAATCATCAGTGTTTAATAATTTATTGGTCCAATGTGAGCCCATGGAATGTAGTAGAAGGTTCTAGTGCAATTAGAAGCTCAAGTTTTCTATATAAGGTGCTGTTTGCCCTTCAGTTATCAGTGTATTAATTAGTGCATTCCTTAGTATCAGTGTATTCCTTAGTGTCAGTGTATTCCTTAGTATTATGTATTCCTTAGTATCAGTGTATTAATTAGTTTGTCAAGTAAATTTGTTCATTGCTTAAAACTATTTGATTACGTTAAATATACTAAAAACTATACTATGTAGTTTTTGATAGTATCTATCTCGATCGGCCGACATTGGATGATGGTGCCTAAACCTTTAGGACACAGCTACGCAAGGGGGAGGAAATGTCCACATTGCGTAAGGAACCTGCATCATTTAGCCCACGCCCTTTAGAACATGACCAATCAGCCTGAGGAGTATGCCCTTGCCAGAGGTAAGACTTTGTTCGACACCTTTGCCCTCTGTAAGACCTTAGATCAGGGTGAAGTGTGACGACGTCCTGGGACGCCATAAATTTTATGAATCAAATATCTTGAAACCAGACAGAAACCTGCGGTAACCTTGCATCACTTACAGGTGCTAACCAGGTTGGTACTGACCAGGTGCAAACCAGGTCAGCTGAGCAGTGCTGTTTTCGGGACGTTTAGGGTAAGCTAGGTGCAAACACTTCATAATTTGGTTACTCTACCATACTAGAAATTCAGTACTGGTTAGTGCTGTAGGCTTTTCTGCTAACTGCTCTGCCTGAGTTCGACATATTTACTCAGGCAGGAGGGCAGCATTCTGCTACCAGCACGCATTTGGCTAAAGGACCGTTACTAACATCTACTGCGCCCTTGCCACGTACTGCTAGGTATTTGTTGCATATCGCCAAAGCAATAAAGTTTCTAGAATAAATAACGTACCAGAACAACTAGTGGCACGGTAGCAAACTAACAACCTATTTCTCTATTTCACAATCAGAATCTGGTATCTGAGCCAATCGAGGGCGTATATTATTATACTAACACCTTAATTGCCCAATCGAGTTGTGAATATAGGAGGAGAGAGCCCTTTTGGAAGACACTTTGTAAGTATTGCGCCCACTGAGCGTGACTAGCTTATTCAATAGCAACCGCCCGATATTTTGATTTGAAAGTCACCAAAACCTAGTTACTAAGGAATACACTAATACTAAGAAATACACTGATGTGACCAAAACTTTGCCTTGCAAACACACACACACACACGCGTCTTAGAATATTTTTCATACGTTATTCACACCTGTTAGTTATTTTGACTGTTTTTTCTGTTGGCAGTATTGATTACGCTAGTGCTGTAACCCGATGGCTCGTATTATACCCATATAAATCACACCGCGGCAAGTCTACAGTAGTTTAGGTACATTAACGGTCAGAAGGTAGTTAGGATTCACTGCGCGGGATTGTTTTCTCGCGAGTTTGGTCCATTTCCGTAGACTGTATGTCTGCCTCACCGGTTAAGGGACGAACACCCTGTTTGTCAAGTTAGCCCAGGCATTTGATTCGCCCATACTGGAAGACATCAGGCACCAATCTCCCAATAATTTGTGTACTTTAGTATTTAGTAGCTACGCTGACCGTTGCATTCTATAGATTGGGCTTCCCTAGCTACAAATATGAGTACGGTTGGCTTAACACTCAGTCTGTTTAGTCTCACAGAAAAGGATCAGTTCGCTAGGCGGTCAAATGATGATTGTGAGAGTTTTTTAATGTAACAAAAAAGGGGGTAAAAGCAATTATCTAACCTGTGAGAAAAACACTTCCTGTACGAGCCCACACTTTATACAGTGTAATAACAGTTTTATTGTAATTATATGTTACACACAGTTATTAATTAGAGACAATCACAGAATGCAAATATTAACGAGTGGGAGACACTCGTCAGAAATAGTGTTTCCACCACGGCTATTTCTCTATCCCCGCTCTCTGGGGGGAAAGAGTCAACACTGGGGCCATAATGGAAAAACTACTTTGTCTTATCAATTATCATCTCTGCCATTCCATGTGGCGCGTGCGGTGGCATTCTGTGATTGGCTCGCTCCTTCCTACATTACAAACCCATCACCATTAACCAAATAATAACATCCCTAGTACTAGTTGGGAGATTGCCAAGATGCCCTTACTTCGATTTCCTACTTATATTATTAATATTGAATCTAAAGTCGTTATATTGAATGGGGCGAGCCTTAAGGTCCTTTACAACGTTTTGAGAGAGGATAAAACTACTTTGTTATATATATCATCATTTCTTTCGTTACAAACTCCCCCCAAAGTTAAGCTTGCTAAACTTTCAACAACAAAAAAAACAAAGAAATGATTTTGTACCAAAACTATAAAACCACCTCATGTTAGGATCAATTAAATTTAGCAATGATTACATTAGATATACCACACCACACTATATATATTTTGTTTATTTTCATGGCTTCCAGCCAGTCAACTATTTGCCAACAAGGATGGTAAACTTCCATGAACATTTCTTGGGGCCCATGTCGCCTACTGGTTTCATTTCGCTCACGCAAAATGATAAAAACTTTTACAAAATTCAACGACCAAAGGCTAAAGGCTTGCAGCAGTAGGACAAAACTCAGTCCAAAATAACAACTAAAATTAACAAAGGGATTAAGTAAAGAGCTGACAACTCATCGCTGTTATCACTATTGGTGTCATTTAAATTCCGTATGAGTCCGCTTTCGTCAAGGTATCCTTGGCAACTTGGTCATACTCCCGCGTACCCGCTAGTCTCCACCATATATCTCTGGGGACCGACGTCGGCCCGTACAGCCACCAGGGTTATAATCGTCAAACGGCCGTATACCCGAGTACAGGGAGCGAGGGTGTACATATTCGCAAACTTCCAATAGAACGTGGACTCCATAGGATTCCTGGTAATCCGCCGCCTCATCCCGCGCGTATTCCACGAGCATTAAATAGTCTGTTAGTAACCCAGCGACCGAGGCACCAACACCTTCCTCTAGGTGGAACAGACGGGTTATCGACTGCACATCCGTTTCGTGGAGTTTCGATTGGATGAATTTCTCGACGGCCAGAATGACTCCATCGGTTCCCCGTAACGCCACGATAGTGCCGTTATTCTCCACCGCTTTCTGAGCGTACTCCACTTGGAAAACTTTACCATCCAGAGAGAACTGCGACGCAGAAAGATCGTAATCTGATCCCATTAACTCATATCATATCGTAATATAACTGGTACATAAAATCTTTACTTAATCAAAGTTAATAATTTAATTTACTAATTTACAGTAAAAGTTAAAGACCTACTAATCTACAATTATTATACACCACGTATCGGTACATTTAGTGATTAAATTAAATTTCTCGAAATATTTAAGTTAATTTTAATTTATTTATGTTACTTTTTTACACACAAATATATAAACTCATTCACAAACATAATATCCAGATCACGGATGGGAGACTTTAAGAGCCCGCTCCCCCCATGTTCCTAGGACCTCCGTTAATTTATGGTTAATTTAACCGTTTAAAATCCCCAGGGACATCTCCCTACTGTTTTGGGAAATTAAATAAGGTTCCTCCGTGTTTCAACGGAGCCATATGAATGGGTCTTATTCATACCTGCCCATAATGGGATAGTTCTGTCTGTCGTTATTGACAAAACACTTAGTTTAATTTAATTAATTAATTCATTCATCATACATTCATAATCATAAATTATTCAAATGTTATTAATATTATTTAATATCACCACTATTTAGGCCTATTATATTAATTTCGCATCACATCACTCAAACTCACATTCATTCTAATTTAATAATTATTTTATTTCAAAAAATATGAAATCGAGAAACATAATTTAAAAACTATTGATCTACATACTAAATCATATACCCTCCCCCCTTATGTTACGAGATTTTAAATACCTTGCTCAAGCAAGCAACATTTGTTTACTGGTCTTTTCACTGTCTTTTTACCACTGTTTACAGTTTTTAATTCGACGGTCCGGACATGGCCGTCCGACCCTGCGAAAGTATTTATGACCCTCGCTAATTCCCAGTCGTATTTAGATAAAGTATCTTCTGTCACCAGTACGAGATCGCCTGGTTTCAAGTCACGGCGTTCTGTGCGCCATTTTTGTCTAAAGTGGAGGGTTGGGAGATATTCCAAGATCCATTGTTTCCAGAATATTCGACTAATCTCTTGGAGAACCTTCCACTGCTTCCTGCTATACAAATCATTCTTGTCAAACAGATTTCGGTTTATTATCTGAACTGGTTTACCCATCATCAAGTGGCTGGGTGTAAGCACTTCGTAAGAAGAAGGATCGTCGGTTGTCACGCTAAGTGGACGTGAGTTCATAACGTTTTCTGCCTCAGCAAAAACTGTACGCATTTCATCTTCATCTATACATCTGTTTCTAGTCGAAACCTCAATAATACGTTTACAACTGCTTACCAGTCGTTCCCAAACGCCTGAAGAGTGTATGGATGTGATAAGGGGTATGGAAGTGCCACTCAATCTCCTTGCTGTTTGCCATAGCTCTAACTTCTGATGATCTGACAGCCTGATATAACTTTTTTAATTCCTGGCTGGCACCAACGAAGTTTGTACCATTATCGGAACTTATTATCTTTATTCCACCGAACCTAGAACTAAATTGACGGAGCGCGTTTATGAATGCGCTAGCGCTAGCATCTTTAATTAACTCAAGGGCTAAAGCTCTTGTGGTATAACACACGAAGATGCCTCCCCATCTCTTCTCGTACCTCCTCCCTACTTTAACATTTATGGGACCAAACAAATCTACACCCGCATTGGTAAACGCTGGTTGGAATGCAGTTACTCGTCCAGGCGGTAGCGGCGACATTATTTGTTGAACTCGTTCTCTTTTGATACCCCGGCAAGTCACACATTTTGCCACATAACCTTTAATACGATGTCGCACTGCAGGTATCCAATATTTTTGACGTATTCGCGATATCGTAGCCTCCACACCACCATGTAACACCGTACGATGTGCTCCCGCTATGATTTTACCAACTATAATTGAATCCTTAGGTATTATTATGGGACTTTTTGACACTATCCCGCTGGGCGCATTTAATAGACGCGATCCTAAACAAATTAAACCGTCCCTCATAATGGGACTGAATGTTCGTAGGTTACTGTCATGGCGTATTGTCTTTCCTGCCGTTAACAAGTTCACATCGGATTTGAAACCCTCTCTCTGGGCATGCTGCAATATTGCCCACTCTGCCCCCTTAATATCAATCACAGGCTTTGTTGAACGATTCATACGGAAACGCACCAGTGCTCGTAGGTATGCTACGTGTTTGCAAGTTTGATACCAAGTGTCATCATAACAAAGGACTTGTTCAGTAGGGGTAACAACATCAGTTAAAGTGTTTACCACACCTTTCTTTAATTCAATCACATCAGGGATATTGGAATTTGTGGGAAATGTTGGCCATTCGGCTTTGTTAGGTAAGAAAGGCGGACCATGTTGCCATAAATTCTTGTCTTTCTTGAAATGAACTCCACTAACTCCTCTGGACAACATATCTGCCGGGTTTAACTCTGTAGGGCAGTAATGCCAACTATCCAACTTAGTCGTTTCTTTAATTTCTGCTGCACGGTTGGCAACAAAGGTTTTAAACCTGCGTGATTCATTTTGAATATAATGGATGACAGTTGTAGAAACCGTCCAATAATGAGCAGGTCCAGGCATTCGTAATGCGAGTTTAATTTGTCATAGTATTCGAGTCCCTAAAAGTGCTGCCATAAGCTCCAAACGTGGTGTACGAACTATTTTCAAAGGAGTAGCCCTAGCTTTACTATAAGCCAGTCTTGTATCTCGTCTTCCTTCAGTCTGGGCAATATATATAGCAGCGCCATAACCTTCATCTGAAGCGTCGCTAAACACATGTGCCTCAATCGCTGTCATAACTCCATCAGAGAAATATGGCCTGGGGATACTTACACGCTCCAGCTGTCGCAAACTATTTATCCACGCCTCCCATCGGGTTTGGATATACTCTGGAAGGTGTTCTTCCCAACCTACCTGTTCGCGCTTTTAGACCTTTAGCAGTTTAACCCGCTAATTTTAAGTGTCTTTTAGTTTATAAATCGACTTTAGCCTATGACAAGTATTTGTTACAAATAAACACTACATTAGCCGAAGCCAGCCGATGCGCGATCATTCACCCGCTGGATATACCCGGAGGCTGGATTCGGATGCTTTGACCTTATTGCGGTGTAAGCCTACTGTATTATTCGATTGATTGTTAATATAATCTCTGACAAATATTATTCACTTTCGGGAAATATTAACAGTTCCTTTAGGACGTGGCACTCTAAATATGTAAACAGAGTTATGACTTATTCTAATCACAACGGTACGGCTTATAATTCACGTATAAGGCGCATTCTTTAGGAGATGCTTAGTTATCAGTCACTCTTGCACACTACCGATACCGCACAACTGCACACTGATCTGCCGACAGTCACTGAATTTGACCATACATAAAGAGAACAGCAATTGACTCCTGTAGTGCCTATCAAATAGCATTAGATTCACTACAAACCACAATAATGTAAGTCGCAATTGCTATATGTAACCGGTCTCTCTAACCTTTAGTGTATCAAGAAGATTGGGGTTTTATGATTATTTATCGATATTCTCCGAATATAACAATATTCCATCAACTGATACAATTAATAACCGACAGTAAATAGCAGTAAAATAATGCGGTGTAAGTAAGTTAAGATATGCACTGTTTTGTATGGTATGATAAGTGAGTTGAGTTTTGAGTTGATAACAGTTATACGTTTCTATAATCAAAGCCTACTAATGTTTTGCTAAAGTCTGAAAACAGAATAATTCCACAGCCGATGTTCTGGCATAGGAAAAAACCAACACACACTGAACCCTGTGGGCCATTGCAGGTATCTTTCAACACAAGAGAAACAGCTCTCATTGGCAGAGCTCCATATTCCACAGATTCCATGAATGTCTAAATGCCGAACTATTCGGGTTTTTGCAGTCCTTAGCCAACACACCGGATGAATCACTCTGCTTGGTTGACCGTTGCTCTGGTTGGTTGATCGAACAGAACAAAGAGGCCATACGTACAGCAAATCAGCCAATCAGCCGGTAGCTTGCATCCTTTGAGTTAGGGAGTTTTTTAGAGTATTTGAGCGCCTTGGGGGAATCTGGATTGCGAAGCAAAAGGGCCAGTTATATCCCACAAAAGCTTTTACACTACCTGCAGAATGTAAACTTCTCTCAGAATCTGCCTACCAACCAGCGTAATGGGTGCAAGCAGGCCAAGTGGGTCATATATCCTCGCAATGAAGGATAAATAAGAATGTTTGGTATGTAAAATAGTGTCAGTAGGTTCCAAGACATATTCAAAGGTATCAAGTGGCCGATTCCACAATATACCTAAAGCCCTGGATTCTCCACTGTCCGACATACCTTTAAGAATGGGTTCCCTAGACTCAGCAATGCCACTGGGAAGGTCGCGGTTTTCATTTTGACCTTTTGACAGATCCTCTGATCCAATTGGACTCACAATTTGATCAGACATAACCTTCATGAAGGTTTCAGAATTTGATATGAACTTATGTAATTTGAAACCACCCTTCTGAAGGCAATCTCTCGCTCCTTTAGCCATAATTATAATTTCAGTTTCCGTATTCTTAGAAGCCATGCCATCATCGACATAAAAATCATTGGTAATCATGTCCCTCACCTCTGCCGTACAAGTATCGGCCTGATCAATGGGAACTTGTCTCATCGACATTGTAGTGGTGCAAGATGAATCTTTAGCCCCAAACATGTGCACCAGCATTTTAAAAACAGTTACTGGTACCTTTTCATCAAGGTTGTCTTCCTCACACCAGAGGAAACGAAGGCTCTCTGTATCTTCTGGATACACCTTCACCTGGTGGAACATTGCTTCCACGTCACACGTGAAAGAAAAAATCCCACTCCTAAATCTCAATAAAACATCAAGACCAGTATTGAAAATATTTGGCCCTTCAACTAAATAATCATTAAGACTCCAGCCTAAATAGGTCGCTGCCGCATCATTAACCAGGCGTATCTTTCCCTTCCGCTCTTCCCATACTACATGTAGAGGAAGATAATAAGTTCTAGGAGTTTCTGGTGTTCCCACTGGAACCCTTACCGCCCATCCTTTATCCAGATACTTTTCAATGACAGCCTGAATAGCTGCGTGTTGTCCCGGTATTTTATGAACCTTTTGCTTAAGTTTCCTTAATCGATTTTCTACCATCGTTCTATTGTTTATTAAAGGTTCCCCGGGATTTTTCCATAACATTTTAGTTTGATAATGACCATCGACAAAACGAATTGAATCTTTTATAGTCTGTAAAGCTCTATTATCCTCTGGAGAGTTTGCCAAAGTTGAATCGCAAAGCCCCTCACAATCTTGGTTGAAAAGGAATTCCAGATCTCGTTCGGTTCCAACATAATTAACTGACCCAGTCTTTACTTTATGGTAACATAGCTTGCTGTGAGAATCCACATGATTCGTTACTGCAGCTGCATTGGCTTCTTCTTTTGACAGGGTACATTTTGGCTGAATTATTGGATCCGTTTGAGTAACAGAATTTATAGGACCCATTACTACCCATCCAAATGGTGTTCGTTCTGCTTTCCAGTTCACTTCCCCATCTTTCCTCAAATACTCGATGGGCTAATAAATTATCTACCCCGATTAGTACAGTAACTTTAGGGATATCTACAGGTGGATGTTCAAACAATATATTTTGTAAGTGCGAGTATTGTCGAACTTCTGTTTCATTAGGACTCGACCCAATAACTCCCAGATTTGGAATTACTGTTGCATTAGATAATTTCATCGAAAAACGATTTCCTTTATGTACTGAGTTAAATTGACAGCTCACCATGGTAGCAGTTGTGTTTGTATGTTTGTTTCTCAAAGTTGCTAAATCTAAATTATATTTTTCTCCCTTAAGATTTAATCTATCACTCACTTCCTTATCAATTAGGGTCAAGGTAGATCCAAGGTCTAAAAGGGCATATGTACTTACCCCATTGTTACCCGAACTGACATTGATGGGGACTATTTTTAAATAAACCTTTCTCAGATTTACAGTCATACAAATCAAAGAGTGAGCTGTCAAGTTATTTATTTTAGCCAGGGAATTATCCACCTTGGAAATATTATCTACATTTTGAATTCTTTCCTGTTCGGGTTTAATACTAAAGGCATCAATTCTTTGCCTCTGATACTCTATGGGGCCACAATCCTGGGCATTGTCTCTAAAATCACTAGACCCACTCCTGCGGTATCCAGCTGCTGGGGACCTAGATAGACTGTGATTTGGAGTCCACCTTCTAGAATTCCACCAGTTGAAACAATTTCGGCCAATATGTCCAGTGGAGAGGCAAAAACGGAACAATCTGTTCTCCCTTATGTAATCCCATTGCTCATTCTCTGGTGCACTCCGCCACTGATCACACTCAACCGTCGTATGAAAGTTATTGTTTGGATGAAGACGACATCGTGAGTTTAAATCACATGTATTCAAATGCGATCTCTGGTTAGAATGTTCCGTACGAGATTTCGATGGTAATTGTTCAATACTAAATGTGACTTGTCTTTTAATAGAAGGTTTAGCGGCATTACTAAACCCACCGGATGCTACAAACACATTGGATTTCACAGAGTTTCCTTTTGATTCAAAAGCTCTCCTTGGAATATCTTCTCGGGATCTCCGATAATTTTCCTCCCTTTTGTCCACTGGTTTTACTCGATTAGTGCGAAAACGTTCCTCACTGTATATAGGATCATTCATAATCTCAGCTTGATCTTCCAAACAACTCAGTTCAAACAACTGCAGTTCCCGGTTATACCTACTCCTAATTGTCGCTGCAGTTTTCCTCCATTTTCCCCTGGCCCAATAAGGGAGAACCTCTACTAGCTGTCGCATATTATTATGTGAATTAAGTTCATGCGGCATGCTTAATTCAGTAAGGGCCACCAATGCTTTATTCACTTTATCAGAAAAATCTCTAAAATTATCTTTTGTTTTAATTTCGTTATTATCAACAAGTCTATCGATAGTAACCTGGACAATCAATCCCGGATTTCCATAACGCTTTTCTAAAGCGCTCCATGCTAAAGAAAATCCGTCCGTCAGCCCAGCATAATGTCGAACGACTTGATGCGCCTTACCTTTAGTATAAGCCAAAAGATAATTCATCTTTCTGACCATGAAAATATTTTTATTTAATATTTCCTCGGTGTAAAGATGCCGAAACTGTATATATTCTTCCGGCTCTTCACCGTCAAAGGTAAAGGGTTCTATATTTGGAAGCTCCAGTTTCATTTTAAGGGCTTCCACTACAGCGTCAATTAGATTATGGCTTGGTTCATTTAAACTGACTACCGGTACATCATTTGGCCTACCTCTACCACCATTATTTAAGTTATCCCCGGATCCTTCTCCAGGATCCCCCCAACCAGATCCTCCATTGCCTCCGGGTTGTCCAGCGTTTCCTACATAGACCCGCGTTTCATTTTCATCTATAACTCCAGCTCCAGGAGGTTTACTAACCCTAGGCCCATTAGGCCTACATCCCCCCAAGGTTGGATATTTTAACCCTTCGAAACTTTGACCGGTAATAGGCCTACTTATATTACTTACATTTAATGGTACTGAAAAGCCTGCCTGTTGGTCTACTGATGGCCTACCTGACATACCTGTATGTTGACTACCAGTAGGCCTATATATTGCAGTATTCGCGGTACCGGTAGCATTGCTAGGCCTACCGCCTACATTTATCTTCCTATCCAGGCCTACACCAACCGGTACTTCATAACTGGTTCCCAAATGCCTACTGCTACTACTGTATTGGGGTACATACCTGCCCAATGGAATAAAAGTATCTGCTAAAGGGTTTCTTCCTAACGGTACCGGTACCTTACTTGACTTAGCGCTTACCGGTACTGCTAGCCCCAGCTCTAATTTAGGCCTACTGCTTTCACCTTGGCCTACCACCGGTACGGGTGCAGTTATTGGTAATACATTTTGCGCAGGCCTACTTGTATCGTGATGTGCTACCGGTACCAGTACTTTACCCGAAAATCGATTTAAACACTGAGAATCATATTGCTCAGCCTCAGATGATTGGGTTACCGGTACAGGTTCCTCACATTCACTAACTGCATCATCATATGTACTCAGGCCTACAGGGTGACGGCTATGGTCATCTACAGTATAATACTGTACATTTTCATAATTCCTATCGATACCTGATTTCTGATTAGGCCTATTTATTGTACTCTTTGGTTGCAATACAAAACCGTCACTGGAATTAGATCTTGGCCTAGCATTACTAGCACCCCTATCACAACCTTGCAGTTGGTTCTGTGTTTTGATTGGTTGATAAATATCTGCATTATGTAAAATATTTTCAATTTCACCCGCCCCTTTATTTGGTGTAGTAAATGTCCTTGGAATAAATCCTACTGTACCTGGGGGATTTGTTAGTTTGTGGTACATTGGCGTTTCACGGGTCAAGACACTGTCAATCTCTGGGATGCGGTTTACATAGGTTAATGTGTCCATAGTAACCATTTCCCTCGGTTGGGTTTGTTTGCCACTACTAGTCTCGGATTGCAATTGGGATATATAATTTTCAGCCTCTATTAATTTAATTTCTCTGGCTATTTTGTCACACTCATCTTGTTCCTCACGCTCTCGTCTACGTTCCTTACGTTCCCATTCTATTTTGTTTTCCCGATCTTTAAGGGCCTTTATTTTATCCTCTCTCTCTACCTGCTGCCTATACCTAATTATCTCTGAGGAACGGGTAGATCCCGCAGCAGACCTAAGCTTACTTCCCCCCAGATAATCCCCTTGGTTACTCACATCAATTTGTGATACCGAATCTTCTGGGTTCAAGAGAGGAATTTTGCCTTCGGCCATTGCTAGGGGTTGTATCCCTTCCTCGTTTCCTACTAGGGCATTTTGGCTTTCCCCGACAGCGCTTGGAGAGGTACTTCTGCGGATCTCCTCCAGGTGGGTTTTAACCCTTGCTTGGATTTCCTGCGACCGCGATACCTCTCCACACGCAACTAAATGCCTACAGTACCTATTAATAAAGTCATAATCCTCACCATTTTGCGCCGAGTCACTAGGAGTTACCATAGTTTGAATTCCAAATAACCTTCGTTCAGGCCTCTTGAATCTTTGATGGACTTCTATTGGTTCCATAGTCTCCTCTAGCAGCACGTTGCCTCTGCGGGATGTCTTTGGTCGCACATCTGGATCTGATGACATCCGCCCCTCCAGACTCTGTTGAAACGTCAAAGTTCCTTGTTGAACCGTTGTTACCCCCTGCCCCAATGAAGGGTTTAAGTCTTGGGGCGCAATGGGTACAGTAGATTTATACCCAGGTTTCGCAGCATTCGCCCCCCCCAAATTCCGAGATTACATTGCTTCTTCCCTGTATCCCGATTAATGATGGTCTCGGTTTCTGTTTTAGACTTTCAATTCTCCTTATGGGTTCACTTCTGGGTGGTGGGGGTGTACGGGCAATTTCTCGCCCTTTAGCAATCCGTCCATCGTTGTCTAAGACTTTCCGAGATTGTCCCAAAAGAAATTCTCCCTCGTTTCCGATAGGTGGCGCTCCGTGAGAAAACTTTCCCGTTCCATTCGCCTCACTCATCGTGCGAATATTATTTCCTCCAGATTTCAACTCTTTTATTCTCTGTCACTTCTCCAAGCAGGTGAATTACTTCTGACTTCTGTTGTGGAGAATCTTCCTAGCCACTTTTTACTTGGAGAAAAACACTTCCTGTACGAGCCCACACTTTATACAGTGTAATAACAGTTTTTTTGTAATTATATGTTACACACAGTTATTAATTAGAGACAATCACAGAATGCAAATATTAACGAGTGGGAGACACTCATCAGAAATAGTGTTTCCACCACGGCTATTTCTCTATCCCCGCTCTCTGGGGGGAAAGAGTCAACACTGGGGCCATAATGGAAAAACTACTTTGTCTTATCAATTATCATCTCTGCCATTCCATGTGGCGCGGGCGGTGGCATTCTGTGATTGGCTCGCTCCTTCCTACATTACAAACCCATCACCATTAACCAAATAATAACATCCCTAGTACTAGTTGGGAGATTGCCAAGATGCCCTTACTTCGATTTCCTACTTATATTATTAATATTGAATCTAAAGTCGTTATATTGAATGGGGCGAGCCTTAAGGTCCTTTACAACGTTTTGAGAGAGTATAAAACTACTTTGTTATATATATCATCATTTCTTTCGTTACAATGATATAAACGTTTTAGGGATTTTATGGGTTTTAGATTGTGAGGACATTAATCCAGACACTCCCAAAATTCAAGCATATCGATATACGAGGGCGCTCTTTGGCTTAACCTCATCACCCGGGATTTTAGGAATAATAATAAAAGAACACTTAAAATCAGAAAGTGTTATTGCATCACCAGTTGGTTTGATTGCAATAAAGAAATTAGCTGATCTAGTTGTAGATGATTTATGCACAGGAGTACACACAGTCACGGAAGGCATCCAATTGCAAAAATAATGCACTGAAATATTAGACCGTGCTCACCTTAAAATTCGTCGTTGGAAGACTAACAATGTCGAACTTCAGCGTTTATTTGATCAAGCAACACAAGTCGAATCGATCACAACTACTGACAAAACAATCAAATAAACCTATATAAATTGTTGAGGATACACAAACATATACTAAGTCTACACTAGGTCTGTCACTAAACCAAACAAATAATACAACCAGGGGGGTATTAGGCCAAGTATGGCATTTAGAAGATGATACATTTGGTTATGACGTCACATCTGTGTACAAATATGTTAAACAATTAAAGGTCACTAAACGTGCTGTATTACAATTAGGCGCAAGAATATATAATCCCACATTTATTTTTTCTCCTTTTACAGCCCCCATTAAAGAGATATTTCAGAAACTGTGTTCTGATAAATCAGACTGGGATTCACCATTGTGTCCAGAATTGTTACCTCTATGGCATTCATGGGTTAACAATTTATATGCGTTAAATAACATAAGCTTCCCAAGATACTATTTCAATCTTGGAAAAACAATAAAGACATTACAATTACACGTTCGTGGGGACTTATTTACCTGAGAGCCGTTTACACAGATAACACCATAACAGTTACTCTAGTTACCAGTAAAACTAAAGTTACGCCACTGTCAAAACCATCTGCACCGCATTCTAAACCATCCACACCGAGACTAGAGTTACTTGGAACTTACATACTGAGTGACTTAGCACACTCAGTTTACACTACACTGAAGTTAATCGATTACGATTGCCAGGTCCTTTTATGGACAGATGCAAAGGATGTACTCTACTGGATTTTGAACAAACACAAAGTTTACAAACAATTTGTTCAGAACCGCTTGACAGCTATTAGATCCCATACGGATAGCATCCACGCAACTTGGTGATTTTGTCCAGGTCAATCTAACCCTGCAGACATACCCACACGAGGAATGTCAATCAAATAGTTGTCGAAAGCTACACTCTGGTTCAATGGACCACAATTTCTCTCACAGGAGGTAGAAACATGGCCAATTAATATTACAATAAAACAAAGTGATGTAAGCAGTGATTGCTTAAAAGAAATATGACAAGCAATTCGTACATCACACACTTTAACAACAGTTGTTTCAGTTAGTCCACCCTCATTACTCAATGTGTATGATTACACAAAATACAGCTCAAAGTTAACTGTAATCCGTATATTAGGTTGGATTCTGCGCTTTATTAAAACCGGTAAATCAAAAGTAAAGAGGCAGCAATTAAAAATGGAGTGTATATTAGAATGTAGGGAATTAAACATCGCTCACCAAACCATGTTGAAAGTATGCCAACAAACCCACTACTTTACCGAACTTAACTACCTTCATCACTCACAGGGAAATAAATGCCCTAATATAGTGAAACAGCTGAATTTGTTTATTGATTCAGAAGGTTTACTCCGTGCGTAGGGACGAATGACAAGTCCAGTAGTACCTTGGCATACAAAAAAAACCCTATATTACTTCCCCCTACTGATCATTATACTAAGCTGTTAATACGCAGTGCACACAAAGATGTCAATCATTCAAGGGTGAGAAGTACACTCGCACAAATACCCGAACAATTCTGGATTCCTCGCGCATGTCAAATTATTAAAACAACAATACACAATTGTTCAATTTGCAAGAGAATACAAGGGAACCCATACACATCACCCCCCATTAGCCCCTTGCCTATAGAAAGAACAGCAGAACTACCAGCATTTAGTCACGTAGGAATTGATTTCTGTGGACCTCTGAAAGTAGTCCGCACTTTGTCAGACCCCGAAGGATCTACTATGAAAGTCTATGTGTGCTTATTTACATGTACTGTAGTTAGAGCAGTACACTTAGAAACTGTAACCAGTTTACAAGTAAAATCATTTCTTCTCGCATTTAACAGATTCATAAGTCGGCGAGGAGTTCCTTCACATATCTTTAGTGATAAACGCTAGTACATTTAACCCTATTAAACCTGGGGGGGGGGGGGGTCAATATGACCCCTCCCGTGGTTTTTTTATTATAATTTTGAAACAAACGCAGTTGGGAATCTGAAATTTTATGACTTTTCCTAAAAATCTATTGTCTTCCTAGTAGTGAAAACCGTTTTCAAAAATATTGGGTACTTTTCGAGTTATAGCGCCATTTTTTAACCCTACTTTTGGCACTTTTTTGAGACGTTTTTTGAAAATTACATTTCATTAAATATGAATTGTAACATCTCTATTTTTTATTTACACGGGTTTTTTGGTGTTAGAAATTTGATGGAATTCATATAAATTGATTTAGAAATTTTAAACTTGTTTTTTTCGGTGGGTGCCAAATTTTGGTGCCAGCACCAAATTTTGAAATAAGTCAATTTTGTAAATTGATCGTTTGAAACTTGTTTTTTACGCAATTTGGTTTTTTTGGGTTTCTGGATTAGAAGAAATATATACGAGTTGCACCAAGCGTATCAAACTTGTATTTTTCGGTGCTGTGTGCATATTTTGGTGCTAGCACGAAACTTTGAAAATCCATTCAATAGATAAAATTGCTTGTGAGAATTTATTTCTTGCGTTTTAGAGGTTTATGGCTGTTCTGAATTCAATGGAAAATATAATTATCGAACTAGACATCTCAAACTTGTATTTTTCGGATGTGGGTGCAAAATATGGTGCTAGCACCAAATTTTGAAAACCATCAAATATATCAATTGATTGTGTCACCTTGTTTCTTGCGTTATACGGGTTTGTGATGGTTCTGAATTCAATGGAATCAGTAAAAATTTCATAAGAGTTGTCAAACTTGTATTTTTCGCCGGTGGGTGAAAATTGTTGTGCCAGCACCAAATTTTGGAAAATATGCAAATTGATAAGTAGATAGTATCACCTTGTTTCTTGCGTTATACGGGTTTATGAGGGTCCTGAATCCGATGGAATCAATAAAAACTGCACTGGACATCGCAAACTTGTACTTTTTGGTGATGGGTACGAAATTTGGTGCTAGCACCAAAATTTGCCAAATTACGCCGAAAAATACAAGTAGCAATGATCTAGCATATTAGAAATGTATTCCATTAGAATCAGCGCCCTCGAAAACCTGAAAATGTGAATTTATAGCATCGTATAAGTGAATTAAAAATTTTGTGTTCTAACTGAAAAGTGCTGGTTACTTGTTTTTTTCATTTTTTTCCTACGCAGAGAGGACTAAACAGCCATTTATAGTAATCATATAATTTTTGAATATTTTACACCCCAGAAAACCTGTATTGAAAAATAATTAGCCGAAAATGTAACTTTCAAATTTGGTGAAAATTGTGCACTACTTGTAATTTTGGTGCTGCAATATAACCACCCCAGTAAATTTTTTCGAAAATTTTTTTTTTCGGTCGGATCCAGACAAGTGATACCTACGTACAAACAAAAAATCAGACGTTTTCGTAAATATTTGTAGATTTTAGAGGGGGGGGGGGGGGGGTCAATATGACCCCCTCCCGGTATTTGTACAACATTTTATAGCCCAGTACTAATAGGGTTAAACGTTCTTCTCAAGATTTCGATATATATAGAAAATTCTTACATAGTGATTTGGTAAAGAAGACTTTCGGAGACTTATCCATCACATGGCATTTCAATATTGAGAGATATCCTGCAGCTTACGGGTTCATTGAGAGATGTGTAGGTATCATAAAGGGAAATTTGAGAAAAATGATAGGAAGAGCTGTGTTGACAGATGAAGAGTTTCAAACAGTACTAACTTCGTGCAAAGCTTCTGTAAACAGCCGTCCACTAACGTACATTTCGTCAGATAGCAATGATACTATCGATATTCTAACACCTAGCCATTTTCTTGTTGGGCGAAGAGTATGTGCACTTCCAGCACCAAACGTAAGATCGCTCAATTTAGAATTAACCAAGTCAAACCTCATTAACAGAACTCGCTATCAGGAAATAGCCTCCAACTTTTTCTGGAGAAGTTGGAGAGTTCCGCGAGTTGGGGAGTTCCTTTACTTCCATCAGTAGGATATGTCTGTTTCCTATATGATCCAAAATTACCTCGATTTTTATGGAAGTTATGCCAAGTCATAGAACTGGTCAAGAGTAGGGATGGCCTGGCCATATAAGGTCGGCAAAAATAAAAATAGCCAATTGTAAAAGCTTTTGTGGATATAATCAGTCCTTTTGCCTGCAAAGTACCGTGTAGGTGTTTTAGCGGACATAAAAAGCCGTTTTTGGCTGTATGTGTACTTTAGCGGACATAAAAAGGCGTTTTTTCTGTATGTGTACTTTGGCGGACATAACAAGCCACTTATGCCGCAATGCGTCAAAATCATCTTAGCACAGTATAGTCCTGATGACTCAGATGACGACATCTACCAGCTGGTTTGCTGACATGGAAACGGCCATTGGCCCTATGGGTTCTTTGTTCGGCTCAGCAGCCAATCAGGGCGATTTTCATTTTATGTGGAAGGTAACTCCGCAAATCTTGCTGGGCGAGTTCAGTGTTGGTTTTTTCCATCTTCCTGAGCCTAGAACATCGGCTTTGGAATTCTTCTGAGTTTCAGACTTTTAGCCAGCATTAGACTGCTTGATTATAGGATTGTATATCTGTTACCACAACACTCAACAGTACATACTTAGCATATCACTGCTCACATACTCTTATCAAACTTATCATACTGCATTATTTTACTGTCGGTTATTAATTGTCATATATGTTGATGGATATATTGTTATATTTGGAGAACACCGATAAAGAATCATAATAACCCCAATTTCCTTGATTACTGAAGGTTAGAGGACAGGTTACCTGTAGCAATTGCGACTTACATTATAGTGGTTTTGTGTGAATTAAATGCTATTTCATAGCCACTACATGTTTCAGTTGCTATTCTCCGTATATATGATCAAATTAAGTGACAGTCGGCAGATTAGTGTGCAGTGGTGTGTGGTATTGTGCAGGAGTGTGACTGATAACAAAGCATATCCTAAAGAATGCGCCTTATACAAAAATCATTAGCCATCTCGTTGTGTTTAGTGTAAGTCATAACTCTGTTTATATACTTATATTGCCACGTCCTAAAGGAACTGTTAATACTTTCCAAAAGTGGATAATATTTGTCAGAGATATTATAGTAACTCGTAATCGAATAATACCGTAGGTCTACACCGCAATAAAAATCAAAGCATCCGAATCCAGTCTCCCTTAACAGTGGGTGAATGGTCGCGCATAGATTGGTTTCGGCTAATGTTACTTTATGTGTACTAAGTAGTTTTGTAGGCTAAAGTCCATTCGTAAATTAAAAGACACCTAAAATTGGCAGGTTAAACTGCTAAGAGTCTAAAAGCGCGAACAGTAACAGTTATATTTTCTTTATTGCAACGTAGACAATAAAGCGAATGTACCGGTCGACCGGTAACCTGTAGGCCTAACTACCTAACCACCGGAACCGGTACTTACAGCAGTACAGGTAGATCAGTATTATTCAATTTGATAATTATATACCGGTAGGTCTTGATACTTAATCAGGGACTGCAGCCCTGGTTTTTTATTGAGATTTTACTTATTTCTGTCAGTTTTATTTATCTGTAGGTTAATATTGAGCAGAAGACGTGTAAGCCTGCTCAGATTGTACAAGTAATTTGTAGGCTGAATTGTTGTCTGACTGTTGTCAGGTTTGAAGAGATTGCAGTGTGTGTAGAGTGTATGTCCGATAAAGTACTAGTTAGGAACGTGGGGGCATCCAGTGTTGTAAGGTAAATCCCCTGCGAAAGAATAAGTCGTACTACTCGGTTAGAACGCATACTAACTAACCATTTCGGAGTCTGCATATACTGTAGTTTATTTAGGCTTGATAGTAGTCTGCCAGCGTTTAGTTTGTATTTTGTTTGTGTAGTCTGTATGGGTAGCGTAATATTTATTATTCAGAGTTTATGCGATTATTCGCAACATACAAAACCTAAGTTTATTCCTACAGTAATTGTGCTTGTTATACATACCGTTATAGTTAAATTAACCACGGTACTACATTAGGGCTGCTTGGCGTGGGTAAAGACTAGTGATTTTTTGCCCTAGTCACTTCGGCAGATGCCGTGGTTCTTTTAACTGTTCAAGTATATTTAACTGCTAGTTATTTGTTATAAGTACTTGTACCTAATTAAGGGTTTAGTGTACAGTGCTTTCCGAAAGTAATTTAGTTTGTAGGCAGTATATTTGTGTTGTAAAGTGGTTAATAGGCATGTTAGCTATAGTAAGCTGCAATAATTAACTTCTAGGTAGGGACACTCCGGGTACATAACGTAGTACTTATAGAGCTGTAAAGCTATAGACTATAAGTCGTCAGACGGTGGTATTTTCTTATCTGGACAACACAATATATTTACTACTGCTTTATTATCTTCAAATACAGTAGTACAATACAAATACAGTAGTAATACAAATACATTAACCCTATTAAACCCGGGGGGGGGGGGGTCAATATGACCCTTCCCGTGGTTTTTTTATTATAATTCTGAAACAAACGCAGTTGGGAATCTGAAATTTTATGACTTTTCCTAAAAATCTATTGTCTTCCTAGTAGTGAAAACCGTTTTCAAAAATATTGGGTACTTTTCGAGTTATAGCGCCATTTTTTAACCCTACTTTTGGCACTTTTTTTGAGACGTTTTTTGAAAATTACATTTCATTAAATATGAATTGTAACATCTCTATTTTTTATTTACACGGTTTTTTTGGTGTTAGAAATTTGATGGAATTCATATAAATTGATTTAGAAATTTTAAACTTGTTTTTTTCGGTGGGTGCCAAATTTTGGTGCCAGCACCAAATTTTGAAATAAGTCAATTTTGTAAATTGATCGTTTGAAACTTGTTTTTTACGCAATTGGGGTTTTTTGGGTTTCTGGATTCGAAGAAATATATACGAGTTGCACCAAGCGTATCAAACTTGTATTTTTCGGTGCTGTGTGCATATTTTGGTGCTAGCACGAAATTTTGAAAATCCATTCAATAGATAAAATTGCTTGTGAGAATTTATTTCTTGCGTTTTAGAGGTTTATGGCTGTTCTGAATTCAATGGAAAATATAGTTATCGAACTAGACATCTCAAACTTGTATTTTTCGGATGTGGGTGCAAAATGTGGTGCTAGCACCAAATTTTGAAAACCATCAAATATATCAATTGATTGTGTCACCTTGTTTCTTGCGTTATACGGGTTTGTGATGGTTCTGAATTCAATAGAATCAGTAAAAATTTTATAAGAGTTGTCAAACTTGTATTTTTCGCCGGTGGGTGAAAATTGTTGTGCCAGCACCAAATTTTGGGAAAATATGCAAATTGATAAGTAGATAGTATCACCTTGTTTCTTGCGTTATACGGGTTTATGAGGGTCCTGAATCCGATGGAATCAATAAAAACTGCACTGGACATCGCAAACTTGTACTTTTTGGTGATGGGTACGAAATTTGGTGCTAGCACCAAAATTTCCCAAATTACGCCGAAAAATACAAGTAGCAATGATCTAGCATATTAGAAATGTATTCCATTAGAATCAGCGCCCTCGAAAACCTGAAAAGGTGAATTTATAGCATCGTATAAGTGAATTAAAAATTTTGAGTTCTAACTGAAAAGTGCTGGTTACTTGTTTTTTTCATTTTTTTCCTATGCAGAGAGGACTAAACAGCCATTTATAGTAATCATATCATTTTTTAATATTTTCCAATGTATTTTACACCCCAGAAAACCTGTATTGAAAAATAATTAGCTGAAAATGTAACTTTCAAATTTGGTGAAAATTGTGCACTACTTGTAATTTTGGTGCTGCAATATAACCACCCCAGTACATTTTTTCAAAATTTTTTTTTTTCGGTCGGATCCAGACAAGTGATACCTACGTACAAACAAAAAATCAGACGTTTTCGTAAATATTTGTAGATTTTAGAGGGGGGGGTCAATATGACCCCCTCCCGGTATTTGTACAACATTTTATAGCCCGGTACTAATAGGGTTAAACGGGTATAAATATATTATAAATCAACTCGAACAGATTTATAAATTATTAGGCCTGTCATCCATCAATTAGGTCTTAATATCAGTTGGACCACTGCTTAAACAACAGTAACTAGCGAACCGTTCTATAGACTGGTTCAAGTCCTACCTGTCAGACAGAGGTCAAACTGTAGTCATTAGCAAATCGCTGTCTACTGTACAAGAGATCACCTGTGGTGTACCGCAAGGTAGTATATTAGGTCCTCTGCTTTTTGTATGCTATGTAAATGATATGATAAGTAGTATAGATCCCGATTTTAAACTCATTTTATATGCCGACGACAGTGCTCTTATTTTCTCTCATAAAGATCCTATCCATATTTCCCAAAAGTTAAGTGCAGTTCTAGAATCCTGTAATGAGTGGTTGGTTGATAATAAGCTATCCATTCACTACGGTAAAACTGAAAGTATTTTGTTTGGTTCCAAAAGAAAGTTAAAGAAGGTAACTAAGTTTGAAGTCACTAGTAATGGACATAAAATTGAAAATAAAAAGGAAGTTAAATATTTAGGCGCCACATTGGATAACTGCTTATCAGGAGAAAGTACAGTGAAAAATATTTTCTCGAAAGTTAACAGTAGGCTTAGGTTTCTATACAGAAATAAAAATAGTTTAAACACCGACTCCCGCAAGTTACTTTGCTCTTCTTTAATACAGTGTCACATGGACTATGCGTGCTCTTCTTGGTATGAAGGCTTAACCAAACAGCTTAAATGTAAATTACAAGTAGCTCAGAATAAAGTAGTACGATTTATTAAAGACTACAAACCTAGGCACCACCTAACTCCAGATGACTTTTCTGAATCTGGACTACTTAACTTAGATAGTAGAGTTAAGCAGCTACGCCTTAACCATGTGCATAAAGTGTATAATGGTAAATGTCCCAATTACCTAAAACAAAAATTCAACAGAGTACGCGATACACACTCTTACAGTACCAGAGCTAGTGCTTCAAACTTCTACCTCCCGAATTGTAAATCCTTTGAATCTGATACTTTCTTTCTTAACGGCATAAAAAATTGGTTTCTATACAGAAATAAAAATAGTTTGAACACCGACTCCCGCAAGTTACTTTGCTCTTCTTTAATACAGTTTCACATGGACTATGCGTGCTCTTCTTGGTATGAAGGCTTAACTAGGGCAAATCTGGTCCTGTAACTAGGACCCCTTTCGTTCTGGGATAAGGACGCCCTTGGTCCTGGATTAAGGACCCATATACTTGGCTGCAGGGGTATATGGCCTAACCAGGCAGATGGTGATCTACCAATGGCTGGTTAGGAGTAGAGTGTTCTAATGTCCACTCTGAGG